>JAMKCH010032173.1:0-18630 GCA_023653785.1 Ophioderma brevispina | reverse complement strand
ATGTGGGACGCGATCAAACGCTTTTGAGAAATCCAGAAGAACGGCGTCAATTTGTTTTTGTTTTTTGCGTCAATAGACTTAGTCAAGTCGGAAATGGTGAGAACTGTTATGTGTCACAACTCCTTCTTTTTCTAAAACAATGTTGGGTGTCGGTAAGAATATTGTAGTATAGTGGTCTAGATGAGACATGATATGACTGGCCAGGATATGTTAGCTACGCTAACATCTGTTGTCTTTTTAAATTCACTGTCTTTTTAATTTACTGTTGTCTTTTTTTATCTCACTGTATTTTAATCATGCCCCGCCAGAGGACACTATCTGATGCCAGTCTGGCACACGTGCCCTTATTAGGGCAGGCATCACCAGATGTCAAGTCAGATGGCATCTCAGTGCTCCAACTAAACGTAGAAGGTCTCACTAGGGCAAAGATAAACATCATCGAACACCTCATACATACGCATAAAGTCACTGCAATTCTCCTCCAAGAGACACACGCTACTGACAGTTCCATTCCTCTCCTGCAGACTCCACCCGGGAATGGGCAACGACCCAAATTGCAGGTGTTCATGTCACCAATGTCTACAAGCCGCCTAACCATCGGTTCCAAGCAGACTCTCTACCAACTTATGGTGCACCCTGCATTTACGCTGGCGACTTTAATAGCCATAACATTACCTGGGGTTACAGGAAAACCAACCCTGATGGAGCTACCCTAGAGGACTGGGCCTCAAATTCCGGGGTACAACTTCTATACGACCCCAAGCAACCAGACACTTTCAACTCTGGAAGGTGGAATACGTTTACAAACCCTGACCTTGCTTTTGCAAACATGGACACCATCTCCATTCACCGTACTGTTCTCGACCGCTTTCCGAAGTCCCAACACAGACCATCACTGATCGCTCAGGAGAGCCTTGCTAAGCCTGTACCAACAAAGCCAGTGAAAAGATGGAACTTCCTCAAGGCAGACTGGGACCAGTTCAAGAATGTGGGGGATTCAGAAGTGCCCAACCTCCCGACACCAACCTCCTCCAACCTGGACAATTCTTACACAGCACTGTGTCAACTCTTTATTAATATAGCAAAGAAGACCATCCCACGTGGCTGCCGTCGCAGTAATATCCCATCCTGGGATGAGGAATGTGATACTCTTTACAATGATTTCCTGAATTCTGAACCCGGGGAAGAAGCTTCATCCAAGGCTTCAGATCTGACAAACTGCTTGACAGGAAACGCTGTGAGCGCTGGGAGGAGACGGACCAAGGAATCGACTTCACCCACTCCAGCAGGAAGGCCTGGAAGACTATAAACCGCCTCACCAGCAGAATTTCCAAACCATCGAAATGTCCAGTGACTGCCAACTCAATTGCTGAGCAACTCCTCGCAAATGGTCGTTTCAAGAAGATCACATTCTCAATGAGTGCCCTACCTTTCGTCCACCGGTGGACACAGATTTCTCAAACCCCAACCAATCAACAGTGAGTTGGCTCCAACGCATACAACATATTTAGCTGCTGCCTCATACGCAAGAAGAAGAAGAGGATATGTTTTTAAAAAATCAACATATGGCGGTTAGTGCTGTTATTGTTGCCTTTTTTCATATGGGTGAGATATGGGACATGAACATATCTGAAGGCAAACTACTACTGTTTAGGCTCTGAAAAAAACCCAGCAAGTATGGGGTCAATTCGTCGGCACACTACCTAAGAATTCTGGATGGTATTTTGTCGGAGCCGGAGGCCTAGTTTGGTTCATTTGAGATTTCAAGAGGGTATGTAGGGAAAAGGTTCACCCTCCATGTCCGGGATGTTTTCAGTGTTTCCATGGGTGTATGCCGACTGGACGTAATTGTTTAATTATTCGGCTTTTTCTTTGCTTTCATTTGTAGTTTAATTATTCGGCCTTTTCTTGCTTTCATTTGTAGTTATGTTATTATGTTGGAGTGGTGGAATATCACCATTATCACTTCTTTTAGACTTGACAATTTTTCAGTAATGTTTTGTAAATTTTCGGACATGGTATTGTGAATGTAAGCTGATTGGGCATGTCTTAGGTCTTTTTTTATAATTTGTACCGTATGCCTTACAATGTCTTTGTTAAGTTCAGTTGGTTTTCCTTTGCCTATTGTATGGGTTTTGGAGTTTACGTTTTATACGAGTCGATCTTTTATTGTACCAGAGAAGGTTGAACTGAGTTGTAGGAAATGTGGCAAGAATATATTTCTCCATAAGAGAGATGAATTTATTAGTCAGGAGATCCAAATTTTCCTGAACATTGAATTTGGTAAGAGTTTGAATAAAAGGTTGAAATTGAGGAGGGTGTGCTGGGTTAAAAATCGTATTTAGACATTGATTAATCGCTTGTTAATTTTAATCCTTACAGTGTCAAAAATGCAAATGTCTCTATACATGTTAGTAAAAAAAAAAAAAAAAAAAAACCCTACCTTTCGTCCACCGGTGGACACAGATTTCTCAAACCCCAACCAATCAACAGTGAGTTGGCTCCAACGCATACAACATATTTAGCTGCTGCCTCATACGCAAGAAGAAGAAAAGGATATGTTTTTAAAAAATCAACATATGGCGGTTAGTGCTGTTATCGTTGGGGTCAATTCGTCGGCACACTACCTAAGAATTCTGGATGGTATTTTGTCGGAGCCGGAGGCCTAGTTTGGTTCAAGATAACAAAATCTTCTTAACTCCCTCATTTGAGATTTCAAGAGGGCATGTAGGGAAAAGGTTCACCCTCCATGTCCGGGATGTTTTCAGTGTTTCCATGGGTGTATGCCGACTGGACGTAATTGTTTAATTATTCGGCTTTTTCTTTGCTTTCATTTGTAGTTTAATTACTCGGCCTTTTCTTGCTTTCATTTGTAGTTATGTTATTATGTTTGAGTGGTGGAATATCACCATTATCACTTCTTTTAGACTTGACAATTTTTCAGTAATGTTTTGTAAATTTTCGGACATGGTATTGTGAATGTAAGCTGATTGGGCATGTCTTAGGTCTTTTTTATAATTTGTACCGTATGCCTTACAATGTCTTTGTTAAGTTCAGTTGGTTTTCCTTTGCCTATTGTATGGGTTTTGGAGTTTACGTTTTATACGAGTCGATCTTTTATTGTACCAGAGAAGGTTGAACTGAGTTGTAGGAAATGTGGCAAGAATATATTTCTCCATAAGAGAGATGAATTTATTAGTCAGGAGATCCAAATTTTCCTGAACATTGAATTTGGTAAGAGTTTGAATAAAAGGTTGAAATTGAGGAGGGTGTGCTGGGTTAAAAATCGTATTTAGACATTGATTAATCGCTTGTTAATTTTAATCCTTACAGTGTCAAAAATGCAAATGTCTCTATACATGTTAGTACACGATTCATTTGCATTTTAATAGTACGACACTCTTTACAGAAAGTACTCGGACTAAGCTATAGCCCTGAATAACTACGATCGAATATGTTTCAAAAGCACTGATAAAGGACGGCTTTGCACCCAGGACTTTCTTGTATAGGTGTTTAGGCCTCACATTATGCGCACCGGCAAGTGTCACAGATTAATGCATATATCTATACACAACTGGGAAAATGTGTTTGGAAACTATCCAATTCCATTTATAGAGGAGGAGCACGGACCCAGGTCAAACATCATCGTTTACCCCTCACTACAGAAAAGGTGTGGCACCTTTGGTAGTTAGTAGTTAGTTTTGGACCCTGTATATCAACGCTAGATAGTTAGCAGTCTCAAATTGTGGTGTTACTTTTTCAATAGGGGCCAATTTAAGTTTACACTTCTGTAGTGGGGGTAAACGAATTCCTTAAATAAGGCCCCTATGATATTCTGCTCCTGCTCTATTAGAACAGTAAACTTCATTTAATTTAACCTACCCAAAAGAGTCCAATTTCATAATGGATAATGTAACTATGCAAGCTACCAAAGCTAAGAAACTTTCGACATCAAATAGCAAAGAATTAGAAATGCAAGAATGATTGAAAACGCATTTCCCGCCAAGTATACGAAAACGAGCTCTACAATGTCATCAAGCAAAATAAACCACGAGATCAAAAAGCTAAAAGATACGGCAATGAAAGTGTACGTTTGCCTCCCTACCACTGTGACTTGAACCCCAAAGAGCTGATATGGGCCAACATAAAGGGGTACGTTTCTAGGAACAATACACAATTCACTATGGCAGCGATTAAGAAATCATTTGATGAGGCAGTGGAACAAATTAAAGCTTTTGACTGGACAAATGCAGTGCGACACATTCTTAATGTGGAGAGCTCTACTTATTTGGGATAAAGAGAACATCTATGATACTGAAATTGAACAAGTTTTGTTGAATTTAGCAAAGTTTTCTGACAGCGAGAGCGAATCGGACGCAAGTGAAGATAAATGAGGTGTAAGTTTTTAAACATATTTTATGGCAACAAAATGTTGAATACAACAATTTTTTTTACAATACAATCAACAAAATTATAAAACAATACAAAGAAACAACTTGCAAATACCTGCATAAATTGTATAGCGCCTGCATGCATGATATAGGCCCAGACGGTAAACGTAAAACATATCCAGTTTGGTCTCTTGAGATATTATTGATTCTGGGATACAAAATGCCTCTCTCCCGAACAGTGCACTGTGTCCAAAATGTTTTGGAAGTCTCACAGTCGATTGGATTTACTGTAGTGTAATATCTCCACGGTTGTACTGACGAGTTCTCTTCGTACGTTTAAAATGGCTAAAATACCGTCTAGCGATGCATATTATAAGAAATCATAGCCTTATGTGACTTGAGATTACCAATATTCCGTGCAACCTATTCCTTGTCATAATATTGAGGTCATATTGAAGGTCTAGTCAATCTGTTTCTGATTGTGTGGTTTGACGGGTGTCATGATCAGCCAAGTATAAAATAACGAAAATGAAAGAAACGACCTTCCATTGTTTTTCATTATTGCTGTAAAGTTGCCACCAAAAAGTATCTCGGCATGCTTTTTGATCAGTATTGTGCCAAAGTCCCATAATTTTGAAAGTTTCTGAAATATACACGTTGTTGCCGCGGACTTGTTCTTTCATGTAACACCTCGCCTGCAAAATAATCTTGCAAAAATGGTTGGGAGTTTGCCATGGGCATTGCAGTCTACTGTAACACTAACACGCGGACCATAATCAATATTGAAAGTAGGCATACTTGCTCATTCAGTCGGAAAACATGTTTGTATCACGTAAACGGTTAACAAATCAAACGGTTTAGTGTTTCTCAGAGCTTTCTCTATCTTTCTGTATACATCTGAAACTCTTAAAACAATTTAAAAAAAATCACCTCATGTGCCTACTTCAGTGGAGAAAATAAACGGGGATTTCAGCAAAAATGGTCACAAAAGTTCTTTGCAAATATTAGAGTACTTTCCAATCAAAACATAATGTATGCTGTATATGGAACACCGACATAAAAATACCTTAAGGCCAGACTTTCACTAGAATCCAATACAACACTTATTATTATGACGGCAAATAGCGGTATAACGGGGTCTAACGATTATACACTACTAACTTACTTATACAGTAGTCTATGGAAAAAATGGCAACTTTGAGCATGTAGTATATGGGGAAATGTAATTGATATTTTGATTTATTTTTTTTCATATACAATTTTGACACCAATGTTTTTCTAATACAGAGTTTCATGAAGAATCTAAAAATCATGGGTGTAATTTTTTAAAAATGTGTTCTTTGTTGTTTATGAGGAGGCAAAGTTTGTACAGGGGTAAACAATAGAAGTGTTTAAATTGTTTTAAAACATATACCGATCTGTTCGGTTGCTCATAAATTTTCCCAAAAGGTATAGTTTGCCATATCTACGACCTATTGTTTCAGTATAGTAGGCTCAAGAGAGTTCAAGGTCATATTTTACAGAATGGTCCGATTTTGTTGAAACTGGTTTTAAGTCATTCATTACTGAATAGGAAAATGTATATAGATTCTGTGTTCCCCTTCAAAGTGAGACTTTTATTACTAGACATGGCTCTTTCTGATCTCCCATGACCCTGTGGATCCCGTTCATATTTGCTATCTAAATTATCATAAAACGTCATTGAAATGCGACCATTTCTAAAACAAACTGTTGAATCTGAAAATTTCCCCCCGTGTGACTGAAACCTGTTTTGCCTTATAACTTTGAACTATATCCTCAGATAGGGCAACTATACCCTTCTGAAATCCTTAAAACACCTTTTGATTTGTTAATATTTTTTATTTTTATTAATATAACTAGTGATTTTCAGACATTTTAAAGCATTTTTTTTTCAGTGCCATGCACTAAATAGCCACCCCAAGATTTTTGATCCTTACGCAGCAATGATAGTGGTGGTGCATAACCTATAGACAGTTCTCTTTTTGAGCGATATGCAAATTGAAATGCGACACCCTATTGTCTGCTTCGGTCATTTTCCACAATTTAAACAAACCTGTGCGTCGAAAAATATCGGATATTTCAAAAACTAGTAAATTTTCGATATCGAAATTGGTTCGAATTTGTTATATCTACTATTATTCGATATACAAAAATTAGTAGTATTGATAACCCTCAAATTTTAAAAACACTCAAATGTTGTAGGTTTTTCCTGTTAAAACGACCCGTGCACGTAGTGTTATGGGTTACGGGCTCTCGATAATATTCTTTAGCTTCGATCGTACGGGTACGTAGGAGATGAAAACATAAAATTACTGTCCACCATGTACCACAATCATGACAAACATTTCCATTTACTTAGGCGACTAATTACTCGCGCGTACCTTGATGTATTACTTATGTGTTTTCTTGGCTGTTTCTTTTGCACAGTATCATGGTATGTCTGGTGGAAATTTTGGTATTTTTGCCTGACGGGAATTTAAGCTTCTGAAACTGTTCTGTTTAAGTGTATTTCAATGGGAGGATTGTTGGTGGTGTCTTGACTTACTTACTTGAAGCATAGGAATGTGTGTCCCTTCGCTCTCCTACGGGTAGTCCTCCTCCATTCAGATTTCTTCCTTGGGCCAGATGTTAGCTTTTGGGTAGTGGCATTGCCAATGTGTTGGACTTGATCCTTCCATCTCATGTGAGGGCGTCCTGGAGGTCTTCGGGCAGTGACAGTGAGTAATTCTTGTAGGCCTTGGAATGGGATCGGATGGTCTGGCATTTGGCAAACATGACTGAACCATTTCATACGGCGATTACAGAATTCTTTAAGATGGTCTTTGTTATGTTAAGTCTGGCCTGATTCCTCATTCTTTGCATGTGCGCCCTTCTAACCGTCTTTCAGCTGGTCTTCGGTAACACGAATAAAAAAATTCATGTTCATCCTTTTAATCGTCGGTTTTGCTTCAATTTACACAACATGAGTAAAATAAATCAAAATACGACTCCAAACAGATTAAGTGCACATCTTACAAAGTATTGACCAAAAATTGTATAATGAATTACTCCACGAGAAGCAACGGAGTACCTGGTACAACAAACTAATATCTTGAGCGTTACCAAATTCGACGCCCACTGGTCACAGGTTATTCAACTCGCTAACTCCAGATCAATAGAGGAGTGCATTGCAAAATCGCAAAACCAGAATGTAATAGGGAGCTATACACTCTGAGTTACAATATGTTCACCAAGGGCCAGTTCACGGGGTTGTACTTGTACATGCATTGAATTGAACTATCTGTGTAGTCTTGGTATCATAAAAGATATATCATACACAAAACTCGGGGTGGGGGGGGTGTTTCTAAAGTACATCTTGTGAATAAAAGCTTATTGAACTGTCGTCATTAGCAGTTGATAAATTCATGCCTCATAGTGATAGGTGGTATCTTTAGGGAACCCACATGCTGAAAGGTTTGAGAATGTTTTAGGACAATTTGAGGGTACGGATTTCGATTGATGCATGTAAAATTGCCAAGTTTGCGCGAAAGTTGCTTTTAAAGGGGAATTATCCGATTTGTTGATAGCGAGATATAATTAGTAGTGCTAAGAAACAATTTCAAAAACTCACTATCAGTCGGACTCTCAGATTTAACCTGGTGTCCGAGGACTCTGGACACTTAAACCGTAGTGTGCGGCGGACAACCAACAGTCTAAGGAGCAGGTACCACATGCTTGAGTTGTTCTTACCTGCGCAGACACATTTCATATATGATGGGCAAGTGTCCCAATAAGAGCATGGCTCATACCCCATTTCATAGTCCCCGTTTAGAAGCTTTTAAATTTTGTTGTATCGTTGCTAGTTGCTTCCACTGAATCTAGTAGTGATGGATGCCGACGCGGCTCAAAAACAACCCGTTTGCCGTACTCCTTGGCCACGATTAACCGAAACACCCCTTCAACGTCATATCCTGGTTCTTGTCATAAGGAGGTCAAGCTTGCCTGGATTTCAGCATCAGTTATTCATATCAACTGTCTCTCCGGGATATCGTCGGGTAATTGAACATAGTGTTTACAGGTGACAAGGGGAACAGGAAGACTTGATAAGGAACATTATTAAAACTACTATACAACTTGCACACACACTTGTGAGGAACATGTCACTTTCGTTTATTATTGTTGCGTGTTGCTCATAAATCTTTATTGACTATTTTATTTAAACAATGACAACGACATTTACACGTGCACATTATTGAAAAACATTCTATAGGGATATATAACCTACCAGAAAACTTGTATCGTATATACTCCACATCCCTAAATGCCACTTTTCCCACTTTTAAAAAAATAACGCGAGCGGACCCTGCATTGGCGTTTAGTGGACAAGTTTCCTAGATCTAACACGAACAAATAACGTACCTCACTTTTTTGCGGTTGATCATTAGATTTTCCTTAGGGGAGGGAAGTTATGGATATAGTAAACTTTGTGAGGAACCTCTCACTTCGTTAATCATGATTGTGCATGTTGTCATCTACAGGGAGTTTTGGACCTTTCCAGTCATATTTACGTGGCACAATTTACCACAAGAAAATACACTTTCTGAGTTTGAGTTTAAAATATCCTATACTCATATATACACTTGTTACAAATATTGTATAGACAGTATGAGAATTAAATTTACAATTGCACATTATTGATATAGGTCATACCCAAAGAAGCAACCGTAACGGAAAATAATAAGCCTTGAATATACATTTTCAACTTTCGTCATCATGATGTTGCAAATGTTCGTATTTACTGGTGATAATAATAACAATCTGGATTATAGTGCCTAATGCAGAGGCCCCTAGGCGCTTCACATCCGTAGAAGGAGCAAAATAATATTAATACGACAATTACAAAAAACAATAGATACAACTCTAATTTAAACCAAACAATGATATACATCAATTATACACAATTCCAAAATAACTTAGAAGAGAAAGAAACCCAGTTGCCTCCAATTACTAAGAAACTATGGTGGAAGGATACACCCTGAAACCGTCGCTGTGAGGATCTGTGTGTAATGTACCCCACAGCGACATCGGTTAAGTCTTGATCTTTCGTTTAACCAATAAGCTAGTTATAAATATAGAGAGCTTTTAACAATGTAACTATTAAGAAAAAACTTGTATGTAAATATTAAACTTTGTGAGAAAACTTTTACTTAGATAGTTACCATACTTTTGCATTTATTAAAAAAATTTACACCTGCCACATATGATGCATTATGGGCAATACCGTGTAAACTACAAGGGTCGTATTCTCAAACGGAAGTTTAAATAAACGGTTGATAATAGTTCATTTGCGTAGGCCCATATTACCTTGCACAAGAGGTTGCACAAATTGGTTTGCGGTGTGGGGAAACATTGACCTACTGATTCAAATCTAAATGAGTAACTTTGTATTTTTGAGCATTTTCAGATAGGGAAGGGGTTTGTTTAATTTAAAAGGGGGGCAATTTTGGAAATGTTTCACAAGGGTTATCGACACGTTCATCTGGTTTCTAAGGATTTTTAAAAAAATACAACCATTTGTGTTTGCACCCCCCCCCCCCCCCCCCCTGTAATTTACTTTAGGTAACCACCTTTAAACATATCTAACTGAGGCCAGAGTGCTGATTCTCCACATACTCTGCTGGGCCTATATTTCCCCCTAATATATATTAAACAAATTACATAACATGCATTTACATTGATATCTAACAGGCATGCAAGGGACTATGAGTCTATTTTGAGAGAAATATGGCATTATAATTTTTTTACCCCATGGTGACCCGGAATCATTTTACACCTTTACTGTGTTAAAAGGTACTGCCTATATGTTTTGGATGACATAATTATGCTTTAAGATTAAGTTTGTAGACATCAAACACTTGTATATCTTAAGGTCTTGACAATGTGTCCGCGAATGAGTTTTTTCTTAGTAAGATTTGTGAGTGTTGCCCCAAGCTAATACATATGGATGAATAAAAAATCTTGTTCACAAAAAAATACTTAGAAGACACGCCTAGGAATAAAATATTTCAATTGTAAAGATACCCACATTACCTAATATTGTATTTTGACTACAGCTTCTATCTGGAATTCTATTCTATAATTATCGTCATTAATTACACCCAAGAATTAAGGTAATTGTTGCACCCCTATTTCTACAATCGATTAGATACGTCTACAATTCTACAATCGGATATCTTGACATTCGCAATCCGGATATTCTGCAATCGGATATCATGATTCTACAATCCGAATCCTGACATTGTTCTTGGGTATGATGGCTTGTCAAATTTACATTGGCCCTACTGACTACATTGCAGTTAGTGGGGATTTTGTTAAAGGGGGATAACCCAGACGCAGGAAATGGTTGCCGTCATTTGGTCTATACCGTGTATGCATTCGTCATGTACATTTGTGTACGATAGCATGAGGCCCATCAACTATGATAAAACCATCACAAAAACAAACAGTATTCTACGTGATGCACGATCTATGCCAATAATTAATGAGCTATGCCCATATTATTTTTATTGGCAATGCCTGAGATTGGAAACATGCAGTCAGATAATTGAGGTCGTTGTTCATGAAATAGAGTTGCCGTATGACCTGAGGGGGGGGGGCCCCACCCACCCATCAACCCGGGAGATAGCAGATATCTCAAGGGGTCACTTCCAGTTGTACCGGGTCAAGTTTAAGTTGCTCGATTTAGATTGAAAATGATGCAAATAGTGTGGAGTTTGATTAGGCTGGGTTTAGGGGTAATAAACACAGCTGTGTGTTCCAAAAATGACATACATAGTTTTTAACCTTAAGTTAAAAAACTCGCGTTTTCCAAAACTAATTTATCACGCAATTGTTTGCATTTGATTAACTGAGTTTATCAGTTACTAGTGAAGAAACACATTTTCAAATTATAAAACTTTGTTTCAGTGAATAATTTACCCTTTTACTTTCAATCCTTTCTTCTGTAAGCGGAAATCATGTCCCCGATTGTGTATAAGTAAGGATTTTTATCGCAGAATTAATTGGTTTAAAAAAAAGTTACTGACAGCGGACACTGAAGGCGGCAGAAGTAGTAGTAACCCTGTTTGAACAGAACCCAAGCGGCGGAGAATAATGGGGAGGAAACCAACAAAAGAAGTCTGTAGCAACTATGACGGTAACCCGAGTGTCAATTTTTGTCTTCTCTTTATTTTGCGAGTGCGTCCAGACTGCTTTGATGACCTTTAACGGCTCGACTATCTCATATAGCAAACAAAATTATGACGATAACAAATACAATAAGGCCAAGAAACATAGCTGTTGAGAAAATACATACCGGATGCAAGACCTTCAAAGCGAGATGGAACACTTCCTTGAAATAGTGCATACCAATCTTTCTCCCGAGATATTTTTTCCCCGAACCATATCCGAGGAGTATATTTTGGTTAAGGCTAACGGGAGACCAATACATACATGGGAGTTATCATAAAATTTTAAAAATCATTCCGTTAGAACATATGGAACCATACCCAGCATAGATGGAAATCATCTCCACATCATTGAAACAATACCTGGCAGATGTTCCAAACCAATTTGTTGGTAGAATATGGAAACCTTATACAAATAAACCTATCAATACTTATTAACGTTACAAAGAATACAGAACCTTCATGGACTGTATCGATAATGCTCGGCAATTTGAATAGAATATAGACCTCCACGTTTCGAATGATCGGAAATGTTTCTCCGAAATAGATATCAGCAGACGCAAAGATTAACATATAAATTCCCATAAGCAAATCAGACAAAGCAAGATTGCTGAGTAGAGTCCTGCACTTTATTTGTTGGAGTGTTTTCTTTCTCCAAACAAAAACTAAGCCATTTCCCAAAAGAGCATTCATTTAAACCAATAAGCACATGTGATTGAACAACTCAAATCCTATTGACAAAAACCTATCACATGTGAGATATGGTGATGAGGTACGCCTGATTGCACGCCAATTAACATCAGCCGGGGAAGTACATAACCACTCGCAAATATCGTGTTGACTAACGGAAACCTCTGCATTTACTGGAGATAAGGAATGAGTCATGAGTTATTTTGAATAAACTATTATTGTAGGTTTTATGTAAGTTAAAATGAGCTATTTTTTTAATGCTTGGAATATCTGTTAAGAGTTCCAGACAGGTCAATAAAGGTAAGATTGACAGCGTCGTGAAATTGTCCAAAATCTGAAAAGTGATTTTATGTTGGCTAAAAGCAAAGACATCCCAAATGTAAAGAGACTTGACTGAAATGTTCCTGTAGTCAGAGTTTGATTTGGTTTTTTGTATTCAGCGACTATTAGCTTCTAAATTGTATATTCCATGCGAAAACACGCCTCGCCACGTTGGCCAGTTTATTGCTGTTGAGAAGTATAAATTTAGTTCCTTCAAATACGTGGCATACAGAACGCGGTAATCTTTGCAATTTGTTTGTTCAGGTATATAGTTCATCAGATTTTCTTAAACCAAAACAACCCTATAGGTAATATGGTTAAATTATTGTGGGGAAAAGACACAAGTAAGATAGGTATTTAACCCCGCCGAAAAATAATTCCAATTGATTGCTCAGTCTATTGCCTTCAAATCTATTTAACCAGATTTGTCATACCTTGAAAATGAAATGAAAACGTTAATCCTCTGCAGAGGTTTTCACCGCAAGAACAATTCCGTTTTTAATTTTCAAAACCAGAGAAAACAATCCAATGGTAATTACTGTGATCCTGTTTTCATTTATATTAGGTGATCAGGCTGATTTAAACCTGGAAAATTAAGAAACCATTTTCTAACTCTTCAATTCGGTTATCTGCCGTAGTTAGGGAGAAGAGTAAGGCAGCGATCAGGTCCAGGAGGGAGGAGCTGAGTAGTTACGGAGTTCAGTAACAGTTCATTCAGATTTCCTAAAGGTGAAAATAATTCACGGTAATGAACTTAAGTTATTATGGTTAAGATGAGAAAAAAAATAGGCGATTAAAAAACCTGAAAAACAGAGACATTCAATCCTTGCAAGAGGTTATATGTAGAGGCAATTCATGAAGATTCCTAATTCAAAGGAAAGGGAGGAAAATCCAACTTGGGTAATTTAATTAGACCCTATTCGCTCTCAAACTTAGGTTAGTAAGCCGATTTTTTTAATACCCTGAATATGGAATATCCAAGCTTCTATAGGTTTTCATGGATATACAGCTTCTTTCAAATTGGTTAAAAAGTTAAACCCGCAAACAATCCAAATGGTATTGTACGTACATTATTGCCTCCCAAGGATAGAATCGCGAGATCGTTTAATCCATGAAATATTGAAAGCATCAACCTTTCCAATGGTATAATTGTAGATCCAAGAATTCAGATTACTCTAAAGCCGAGAATAATCCAGTGGCAATTCAAAAGCTTTTCCCATGCAAATCTAGGATAACAAGCGATTTAAATCCTGGGAATATGGAAAACTGCAAAAGCTTTCTAATAGGTTCTCAAAACAGATGCAGCGCTTTCAGATGGTTTTAAACCCGCAAAACCCCCAGCCCAGTGGTATGTACGTTACTTTAGTGCCTTCTAAATATAGTTCTGCGAAGATCATTTAATCCATGAAACATGAAAGCATTCAACCTTTCCCATTGGTACCATGAAATTATTTATAATTGTTTTGTCAAACCGCAAAATAATCCAATTGGCAAAGTACGAAATATGTGCCTAACCGGAATAGCTCATTCAGATTTTCTAAATCATGAACATGAATCAAGGTAGGTAAAGTCTGCCAATGAGTTGTTATACAGGTACACCAGCACCACTGTGTCACCAGACAGTGTATGACCCATTCACACGGACTCTAATGCACGCAAATAATCCATACTGGTATTGTCCGTCTCATGATTGCCCCCCAGAGATAACATTGTGAGGACCTTACATTTACATCCCGCTGGACAAATAAAGGGCACACCACACATCGTTCATAATTGTGTTTTCATACAGAACAGTTCATTTTTAAATTGACTAAATTCGAGAATAAACCCATTGGTAATTCAACTAACCTATTGCCCAAACAACCAAAGCAAAAAGTCGATTTTAATCCCTGGAACGTAGAAACGTTCAGGTTCGTACAATTGATTGTTAGGATTGTACAGCCAACGAAGATTTTTTTCTGTCAACCCGCATAATAATCCATTTTGGTGTAATGTCGTTCGGTGTTTCGCTTATAGATCGAGATAGTCAAGAGTTGGCAATCCCCTAAACCCAGAAGCGCACTCCAATGCTCTAAATGGTTTGTCTATCGATTAGGTATACGCAGATATTTAGATTTTCGAAACCCGACACACATAATCCACTTGGCGTAATTGCGTCCGTAATGTATTTTGTTTCCCCCCGACAAAAGAAAGTAAATGTATGAAAGCACGATGTCACACGTTCTCTGGAATATGGACAGTATCTAAGTATTCCAATTGCTTATTATCATGGAAAACATCGCTCGCCACGCTTGGCCAAGTTTATGCTGTTGAGAAGTATAACTTTTAGTTACTTGTCAATCCGTGGACATACGTACGCGGAATCTTGCAATTGTTTTCGTCAGGTCTAGTTGTCATTCAGATTTTCTAAACCCCAAACAACCCGACTATAGGTAATATGGTTAAATTATTGTGGGAAAAGCCCCAAGTAAGATAGCGTGATTTCAACACCCCGGAAAATTCAATGATAATGCATCAGTCTATTGCCTATCAAATCTATTTTAACCAGATTTGTAAATATCCTTGATTGAAAATGAAAGCATCTATCCTTGCAGGAGTTTTCAACGCCCTAACAATTCCTTTAAATTTTCTAAACCAGAAAACAATCCAATTGGTAAAGTTATGATCCTGTTTTTCATTTATTAGGTTGAGTCAGGCGATTTTTAAACCCTGGAAAATAAGAACATCTAACTCTTCAATTCGGTTATTTATTCTGCAGTAACAGTTCATTCAGATTTCCTAAAGGTGAAAATAATTCACGTGGTAATGAACTTAAGTATTATGGTTAAGATGAGAAAAATGGCGATTTAAAACCATGAAAAACAGAAGACAATCATCTGCAAAGTAGGGTATTATGGTAGATGCCAATTCATAAGATTTCCTAATTCAAAGGAAAATCCAATTGGTAACTTAATTCGCCTATTTCCGCTCAAACTTGTTCGTAAGCCGATTATTTTTTTAAACCCTGGAATATGGAAATATCCAGCTTTCTAATAGGTTTTTCATGTATATTCAGCTCTTTCAAAATGGTTTCTGTTTTTAAACCCGCAAACAATCCAAATGG
The DNA here is from genome assembly GCA_023653785.1 of Ophioderma brevispina. Lineage (NCBI taxonomy): Eukaryota > Metazoa > Echinodermata > Ophiuroidea > Amphilepidida > Ophiodermatidae > Ophioderma > Ophioderma brevispina. Next base: position 2,899 of record JAMKCH010032173.1, on the reverse strand, counting down.
TATTGTACGTACATTATTGCCTCCCAAGGATAGCATCGCGAGATCGTTTAACCAGGAAATATGAAAACAATCCAAAACCTTTCCAATTGGGTATCATGTAGATCCAAGTAATTCAGATTTACTAAAGCCGAGAGAATATCCAGGTGGGACAATCAATAAGCGATTACCTGCAAAATCTAGGATAACAAGCCGATTTAACCTGGAATATGAAAAACATGCAAGCTTTCTAATAGTGTTCTCAAACAGATGCAGCGCTTTCAGATTGGTTAAACCCGCAAAAAACCCCAGCTGGGTATGGTACGTACTTTATTGCCTCCTAAAAGTATAGTTCTGCGAGATCATTTAATCCATGAAACATGACAGCATTCAACCTTTCCAATTGGTTACCATGGAAGATTCATTTAATTAGTTGTCAAACCCGAAATTAATCCAATTGCCAAAAGTAAGAATCTGTTGCCTAACAGGAATAGCTCATTCAGATTTCAAATCCATGAACACTGAATCAGGTAAGTCTTGCAAAATGAGTTGTTATACAGGTACAGTCCTCTCATATGTTATTAAACCCCAAATAATCCAAATGGTATTGTACGTACATTATTGCCTCCCAAGGAGATAAAATTGTGAGGAACTATTTAAACCCTGGAACAAAAAGGCATCCAATTCTTTCAATTTGTTTTATTAACAGATACATTCATTTAAATTGACTAATTCGAGAATTAAACCATTGGTAATTCAATAAACCTATTTCCAAACAAACTAAAGCAAAAGTCGATTTAATCCCTGGAACGTAGAACGTTCAGGTCTTCCAATTGATTTTTATTGATGTACAGCCAAAACGAAGAGTTTCTAAACCCGATAATAATCCATTTGGTAATGTCGTTAGGTTGTTTCGGCTTAGATCGAGATAGTATAAGAGGTTGCAACCCCTCAAACACGAAGCATCCAATTCTCGCAATTGTGATCGATTAGGTATAGTATAATTTAGATTTTCTAACCCGAAAATAATCCACTGGTAATTGAGTAAGCATTTTCAAGACAAAAGTAAATGAGAAAGCAGATTTAAATCTTGGAATATGGAAAGTATCTAAGTCTTCCAATTGATTATTACTGCACGTACAGTTATTCAGTTACGGAACCCTCTAAATATCCAACAATGGTAATGCTCTAGATAGATATTTCCATACAAAATAAAGTCAGTTAAGCTGATTTAAACTTTGGAACGTAGAGGAATCCAACCTTCCAATTGGTTTTTGGATGACTATACAATACCTGCATATTAAATCACCAAATAATCGAATTGGTAATGAAATAAGCCATTTCATACAAATTTCGTATATTAAGCTGATTTAACCCTGGAACGTGGATTGAATCAAGCTTTCCAATTTGTTATCATTTAAGTATAACTATGTTCAAAATAGAACCAAATCCTTTAAATAATTCCCAAAAGGCAATGCTCTAAGCTCAGTACGTATAATCTCAATTTATTCAGATTGAATAATTGGAAAAATATCCCAAGGGCAAATTTTGTTAATTTTTCCTTTGTTTAAAGAGTAATATTGCAGTCTAGTCAAAACCATGGAATAAGGAAAGGAGGCATGCCTTGCTAATTTGTGCAAAAGGTTATCCATTTTGAGTACAATCTGGGTGAAGATTATCAAAACCAGAGAATAATCTATGGGTAATGCTTAACCATGTCTTGCAAAGATAGAATAAGTAGTTTACTCTATCATTGAATAATGTGTAAACTTGGTCCAATTCTCGTGTATAAAAATTTATTAGAAAAATTACCATCTTTATATTTGAGGGGTAAATTAATAGGCTGAATGTTCGTAACAAATCATCCCCTTGTTGACATTGAAACGCAACTTCTCTGTAGTTAAGTGTTGCATTACAATGACGTAAAATCAAGCTTACAATCACTTGACTTCTGACCATTGAGGGGCTGACGTGATTTTGTCATGGTAACCTTTATCTCATCACAGTAACTTGTAATACCTTCTGTTGAGGTGACCTGATATTCCTTGTCTTCGGACATTTATGGTCTAATGCTGTTGTTTCGCTGGTCGAAAACGCTAAATTACCTTGCAGATTAAAAAGAAGAAAGTGTCTTTGAAGTAAAACTGCATTGCACGCGCCAGCTTGTCCATTATCGATAGAAATTTGTTATAACAAGCTAATAAATCTCCCTCGCGCTCGATGTATAGGAAAAGTTTGTCAGAGGTTGGCGATCGACAAAGTTCAAAAGAGTATGCGTTTGAGGCGATTGAACTAGTAAACCACAGGTGGATGAAAAGGATCCCCCACGAATGCGGGACCACATTATCGTTGGCAACATCAATACTGCAGGGTCGGTATGTGTAGCATGAAGTGACCGTTCAACCAAGTGGTTCCAAAAGTAATTGAGCCTCCAACTCGCCCATCAAATTATTGATCTCAAAATGTATGACCGCAATTGCTGTTTGTATTTCAAAGTTTGAGATATACCTGAATATGTATAAATTAGCCATATGAAAGCAAACTGTTTTCAATGGTTTTCGAAAAAATTGTCAGATTGTGTTTTAATATAAACTAATAAAATAATAAAAAACTTAATTTTACCAGTTAAAAGGAATTGAAACGCTTGCGATCTTCAGATAGAGTGAGGATTCATATGTGAGTCCTGTAACAAAATATAAGCCCAAAAATAAGGGGGTGAATGTACTTTAGGGCGGTGCGATATTATTTTTTCGGTGTGAGGGATATATTTTCCAAATGACGTATGAAAAATCTGCCCCGTTGCAACTTGCGCACATGCGGGGGGCCCACCCAACACCAGCCAGCCAGCAGCCAGCCAGCCCGCCAGCCAGCCATCCAGCCAGCAGCCAGCCAGCCCATCCATGCATGCAGCCAGCCATCCAGC
>JAMKCH010032172.1:0-16131 GCA_023653785.1 Ophioderma brevispina | reverse complement strand
ACTTTTCTTGATCTCATTTAGGGGGAAGATTTACCAACAAATAAAACAACCCAAAATTTTAAAAAAAATCCCATGTAAAATTGACCAAAAATCACCAAAAATTGGTATTTCAGGTTGCAAGGTTTATTTTTTCCATCTCATTGCACGTGTACAGTAAATATAAATATTGCTACATATTTTATGAACAGGATTAACAATAGATTTAGATAGATATAATATAATTATGAAGTAGCAAGATGTGGATGCCACTTAAAACGCGTGTAATTAGTGGCACCATGCTAATACACATTAACACAAAGTATAACCTAATTTTGATAAGGCCATAACATACAATGATAAATTACAAACATACGGAGAAATAAGGTTGCTGACGTCAACTTACAATTAATATATTGAAACAAAATACAGAGAAATAAAAGACCATTAAATATATAATTATTAAGTTACCCAAGTCACAAGACAATTAATCAGATGCAGAATAAAATCAATGGACTGTTTTTTTAGGCATTTTAAAAATAGCTAAGGATGGGGACTGTCTAAGACGGTCATTCAATGAATTCAAAAAAGCTACCTTGGATCCTAACGCGTTTTCATCCAGTCTGGTGTTTGTACTGTCTGACGTAAAGTCCGAGCTGATCGTGTGTCGTAGGATGGCCCGTCGTCGTGGTTAGAAAAAATATCATCCAAGATTATTTGGGAGAAGAAGTCAGGATGGTATTTAGACATAAAACTGGGCCGGTCTGGAAACGTAATTCATGACTTTTAAGCGTCTGTATGACGACCAAAGGATATACATGACCGATGATCTTTTTTTGCATTAAAAACAGAGAAATGGAAGATAGGATTATTTTTATCTGCCCATATCATTGCACCGGAGTTGATGTAGGGAAAACAAGCGTATTATATCCGGTAGTCAGTGCAATCAAAGGGGCAGAAAGTTTTAACTTTTCTGATATACCGTTGTATTCGAAATTCATTTTAGAAACTGTGAAAGTGTGATATTTTCAAGACACCTCATCATCGATTTAACACGCCTTAAAATTTAGTTTGTGTTAACTTTTTTCTAGTGTTTGTTGTCAATTATTTTAATAATCGTTTGGCCGGAAGGGTTATGTTTATTTCTGAATACAATAAAATTATTTTTTTGAATGTTTAGAGAAAGTTTATTTGAAACCAGTTAGCTATATGGATAATTCTTTAGTTAAAGTTCTTAGTAGAGTACAAAATATTGAGTGTCACCGCCGAACAAATTAATGAAGATTTGGAGAGCCTGAGGGAGGTCATTAATAAACGTAGAAATAAAAGGGGGTCCTAGAATTGGCCTTGAGGTACGCCGCGCAAAAACTGAGCGATATGGGAACAAGGGTGTTGGTTTAAAATCAACAAATGTTTTCGGTTGAAATCCAGGTAATTTTCGAACCAAGTATGGCAGTACCTCTTTACCTATTTTTTAGTTTATTAATGAGAATTTTGTGATCAAGAGTATCGAAGCTTGGCTGAGATCTAAAAAGATCCGGCAGCGCAGAGTTTTTGGTCGAGGCAGTGAGTAATTTTATCAGAGTTTATGATTGCCAATAAAAGTGGAGTGTTTAGGTCTAAACAAAATTGGGCAGGAGGTGAGATTTTATGTTATCTTAAATGCGATGATTCTGTTATAAATTAATGTTTCAAGAATTTTGGAATTTGATAAAGCTTGGAAGGAGGTAGTGGCCGGAAGGGCTAAATTGTTGAAAGAATGCTTTATAGACCAGTTAAAGATCGGAATAACTCTTGCAACTTTTAATTTAGATGGGACAATAACGGTGGATATTGGCAGATTGAATAATAACATTAATGGCTCAAATTGCGTAAGATCTGTTTTAAACTATGGTTTGGGCTAATACCATCGACGCCATGCTGTAGAGGTTTCATTTGTGAGGTAATATCTAACAATTCTTCCTTCGTTGTAGGCGAGAGAAATAGTTACTTGGGGAACTCAGATGAACTGCATTTGCTAGGATTAACGTTGTCAGCAGGGGGGTATTAGCAGCCAGTGATGGACTATGTTGGTTAAAAAGTCATTGAATTTGTTTAGCGATTCGACTGTGGTCTTTAATTTCAGAGCAGCAATTAGAATCGATAGGTTATTGGATAACTTACTTTATGTTCTTGATTTTTCCAATTGGACAGCTTCAATTTCGAACTCATCTATCTGACATTCTGAACTAATTTCTCCTTTGATTTAGATGATCTCAAAGTAATGTTTACTTGCAATGGTTATAAGACATCGTAGTACAAAGCGAATGTTACAAGCATAAATGGTGCGTTACGAAGGAGTTGTTAACATTTAACTGATTTTTAACTTATTAGAACGGCATGTTCTTCAAAATTTGGATTATTTTGGCATCTTGCAAGCTTGTTATCTCACCTAACATCAAACGAGTCTAAACAGGTGCCTTCTGTGTGCAGGACAAACTGTAGCTACGTTATTTTACACACTTTGTTATTTGAAACATGGTCGTTGACTGAAAAGATGCAGGGAAAAAGGGCTGAGGCTCTGAAAACGTGTACTTTTTAATGAGGCACCTGTTTTATACGTTAACTTAACACCCAAGTAGAAATGCTTCGCATTTTGGTTTCATTAATTTGCCTTTTGAAGAGTATAAACTAACAGAGAGCGAAAATTCGACTCTTGTGTATACAATTGACTTGGGTTCAATCCGGGAATATACAATGTTGTCAATGCTAATGTATTCTCTTTAAAATTCGAATAGGTCGTCTTGAGTATCACACAGTATACCAGTGGCTTGGATAGTGATTGTTGGTATTTGATCCAACTTGCCTTAAGGATTCATCACTCCTATAAAAAAATTTACCAAACAAACCAAAGGAATACCTTGCTAACACAAAAACGACCCGCAATCGCCTTTAGGTTAGATTTAAAAAATACCCGTTTTGCGTCAGCTGCGCCGTGTCGAGGAAGTCGATGCCGCACTGTGATATACATTGGATCCGTAGCCGAGGGGTGGGGGGGGCTTTTGGGGGGCTCGGGCCCCTGGTGACTTTCCAAAAGCATGCAAAAACAGCCCATTTCGGGGGGTTACTTGAAGCACTTCGGGCCCCAGGATACCAGCCTAGGCAGTTGGGCGATGGGTTATCAAACTGGCCGCGCGCCGTGACAAAAATAATAAAGCGGTCCTTTTGACCATGGAGCCGTAGCGAGCGAAGCGTGTGTGAGTTAACCCGGTCCTGGGCAAGCACTAGCGATCCATCGGCCCATGTGGCGATCGCCAAAACGCCACCGTTGCCAGTCCGCCTAGGTTTCCGCGCGTTGCACGATTTTTTTTCGATATGGCCTTTTACCTGTGTTGCCATTTTCACCATAGAGAGTGAAGTAGACGGTAGCATCATGCCGGCCTCTTTCAATCTCTGATGTAGTCAATAAATGGTGGTAGACCTCCCATTTTGACCTATATACATGGATTGAATACAAAGTTGTTCTACTACTAAAAATAAAAATTCCTTTAAAAAGAAGGGCGTGTCAAGGGGAGATGGGCCATGTAAAGTTATGGGGAAGGGATTAGTAAAGACGACATTTGTGGAAGTTTATTTTGCAAGTTGACTATGTGATTTTGGAGCACCTTAGCCTAGGTATACATGAAAGTGAATAATTTAACGCAGAATGAATAGGGGGTTCATATCCCGCTATTAGATTACTATTTTTTTAAAGGAAAATGCGAGACCAATCAAATAAAACATAATACAACCTTTTATCGGGAAACATCAAACGCTATACACTTATCCACCACAAGGTTACCACTGCGACTCACCAGCAGACTAGAAGAAGCAATTCCGATATTTTGCATGCCGACGGACGGTAAAGTATGTTATAGATTCGGCAGACACGTACCCAACGTGATCGCTACAGTTTGTTTTTAAATTTATTTTCAAGTTTTTTATTTTTTTTATTTTTGTTATTATATTACAAACTGTCACCCAATGACTTCATATATTATTTTACCTCTGTCCCACAACGACTTAAACTTGTCCAAAATTTTTAAAATGTTCATCCACGCCATTGCACTAATTCAATTCATATACAAAACTTAAAAATCGTTCCTTCCATGACATTAACCTATCATTACAACCTATTTATTTCTCGATGCACATTCTATTAAACGTGGGGCATAGGTAGATTCACTAGTACTACTAACATGAGATCTGTCTGTCCGACCTATGCGTTGTTTTGTTTGAAGCCCTTGACTATGGACCTGATGTTTGACTCAGGTCGAAAACAACAGCCCTGATGCGTTTATATCACGGTTTCAGGGGATCCAAAAAATCAAAAGTCATCACGTAAAAATTGCCGTATAATAAACGCAAAACTTAAATAAAGGTGGCTGATCCAATCAAATCCAGCCATTCATGTTTTCCTAAAATGTAAGAACCTTATTATTAAAGGTGGCTGATCCAATCATCCTAAAACTAATGTTCCTCAGGCCTACTTACTAAAAGCAATTAAATCAATCCAACCTTTGGATAGTGGAAAGATTTTGAAAACTTTTTATTCATAACACAAAAACATTCTTACAAAATGGGCATTTCGTGATCCACTCCATAGTCCCCTTGATTTTACCTAAAAGAATTAATAATTTTATAAGAAAGATAATTTTTTATATCATCTGAAACCGTTGACTCAAGCTGACAAATAAAGGCAATAATCATCTTACTATCCCTTCACATACCAATTTACCAATGTTATTCCCCTCTTGACCCTGCCTTTGTCCTTTTTAAAGGAATTTTCATTTATTTTATTTGATTATCGCGCCCACGACTTGCTACCTGTGGTGCCAAACGTTTAAAGCCATCCGTTCATTCATGCACTCATGGCTCAGGCATTACAAACTAAAGCAATAGATCATCTTACGAATACCTTCACATACCATTACATGTATATTTCCTCTTGATCCTCCTTTCCTTTTTAAAGGAATTTTATTATTATATTTGATATCGCCTCGCCCCCGACTTTCTACATGTGGTGCCCAACGTTTACGCATCCGGTCATTCAATGCACTCACAACGATTTAAAGACGTCTGTTAACACAGCAAATCACTACAATTTCGGTAGACATTTTCATATAGAGTCCCCCATTGATGCAAATGAAGGTATTTGCCATTCATTCCGTCAGCATACTACTGCACACGTCATACAGCGCATAACGTAATACATATTGTATCCCTCATTTGCATCAATGGGACTTCTAATATGAACGTCTACCAAAATTTTTTCAGGAACCTTCGCTGATATTTGCCCTTGATTTCTACTCTTTTTAAAACACTAATATCTTTTGTAATTAACGTTCAGGTTTTCGCTTGGCCTTCTTTGAGTACAAGCCCATATGACTGTAAAATTCACCAACATTTCATAAACTACACACATGTAGATTTTAGAGGATATCGGCACGAATATTTTCTGCAACCCTGCTATTTGAAAAGTAGTTCAAAACCCAAGCGAATAGAGCGGGTGCCCACAGCTCCCCCCGCCCCCAACACAGGCCGTTATCGGCCCTAAACCAGTGTCCAACGAGATGAGTCCCGAGGAAAGCGTTTATTTCAAATGGGCTGATTTGATTGAAGTGCTCAGGAGTTGCCCATAATTGTTCAGTTTGTTGACTTTTGAGGCAGGGTCGGGTCGGGGCTTTCCCCTGCCTCTTACTCATAACAGCCAAGGAGAAAAAGTTAGCCTATACGTTTGTTACCGTACTTATATCCACCTCTATATGTATCGGTTTCGAATCTCCACAGTATTGACATTTGGCAATGCAAATGGATTTATTGTCCATCGTTGTTTCCTAACAATTCGAGCCTCTTCGGTTAAGGTCAGTACTAGTGTCCTGCTAAGTGCTTAGTCCTTAAAGCATAATAGCAATATTCTTTTGAAGAGCGCCCCAATTTTTCAAAATGTGAGATTTTTTTACACGGTTTTCATTGGTAACTGGCTAGTAAACGTAAACTATACGTGAATGTAGCTCTAAAATGTTATGTCGCAAACGAAGGAATTTTGTAACTAGAATAATTAATAATCGGAGATCTCCGATAACAATTCATCGGCTGCTGGAAACGGCCTTCCAATATTAAATAGCCGGGAAATAGCGACATGTACGAGTATCTACGCATATCCATTAGTTTTTTTATTGGTTCGGGCAAGTCAAGTTAAGGTCATTTTCTTGAAGGTGGCACTATTTTCCATCATGAATGGACATAAACTTTGGTATCGGGCTTGGCATTTCCAGCTCTGCGTTAAGTACAATCTGGATCCCAATTTTAATTACAAAAATCGCTCATTTTATGAAATACGCAATTTTTAGCATCTCGTATCGCAGGTGTAGTTTCTAGACAATGACCAACATAACTGTGCAAAAATATCAAATTTTGAAATTGGGGGCGTCTCTTCAAAAATGTGCTAATATTGCTTTAACATGACTAACTTTACAGACAATGCATATAGGCGAGTAGCAGCATCATAATTTATCGATTTAACTAGTCCCACCCACATACACCTACCTCCATACTTAATGGAAAGCTATGTCTACTTTCATATTAGGCATGATGTGAAATTGCCACTGTGGGCCGAAGGTGGTTTTTGGGTCATTTTATCTAAAAACATCCATTTTTGGGCAAAAAAGGATTTTTTGCAGTTATTTGATTTTTGACGCTATATGACATGCCCCATCTATGTAAGTAGTTTTTAGAACTATTTGGTCCCAAAAGCGCACATAAGCTCTAAAGTTTACAAAACATACAGTAAGTATAGGCGATAATTGGCGGAAAAACCGTTTTTCCTCAAATGATGTTTCTAAACCTGAAAAATAGTTAAACTTTTAGCTTAGCATCAAAACGTCTCTGGCCTAATCACTTTCATCTCTTAAGAATTTGAGCTGAAAATGCTTGATCTATCATTGGCATTCGGATTAGGTATGATTTGGTACTGCCAATGAGAGCCAAAGGTGATTTTGGGTCAGATTTTAGTCCAAAAACATACATTTTGGGTAAAAAATGATTTTTGAGATATTGATATTTTTGACATCTATATACCATTTCCCATCTATGTTAGAAGGTTTAAGAACTATATTGTGTCCCAAAAGCTCACAATAAGCTTCTAAAGTTTACAAACCTACAAGTAAGTATAGGCGATAATTGGCGGGGAAATACACGTTTTTCTCAAATGATGTTTTAAAAACCCCTGAAAAAATAGTAAACCTTGAGCTTAGCATTTAAAACACTATTGTGTGTTTAGTTATAAAATTGAGCTGAAAAATTGAGCTATCAGTGGCATTCAGATTAGGTAGATGTGGAATTGCCAATATGGGCCAAAGGCGTTTTGGGTCATTTAGTCAAAAACAAACATTTTTGGGTAAACAGGATTTTTGAGATATTGGTATTTTTGACAGAAATATCTTATAACTGCCCCCATATATGTAAAGTAGGTTTCAAAACTATATTGTGTCCAAGAAGCTCACAATAGCGTCTATTTAAAAAGTTGCCAAAATATATAGTAAGTATGGAAATATTGAGTGAACATGTGCATTTTTCTCACAATTTATGATTCTAAAAACCTGAATAAGAGCTAAAACTTTAGTAAGCATTCAAAACAGTCATGTTATGTTATAATTTAGCTATAAAGACTTGCAATACCATTCAGTTTAGGTATGATACACATGTCAAGTTGGGACTGAAGGTATTTGGGCCATTCATTTTTTAGTCAAAAAACATCAATTTTTTGGGATATGTGGGAAAAAAAGTATTTGAGATAATGGTGTTTTTGACATCTATGTAACATGCCTTATCTATTGTTAGTAAATTGTAAAACTATATCATGCCATTTAGAAATTCAAAATAAGCTTTTTAAGAGTCAAAATTTCAAATATAGGTTATTGACTGGAATGGGTTTTTATCAAAATCATGTTTATGAATGAAAGGTACTTGAAAGTAAACTTAAGTTACATTTTGATTAGGCCAAGTGTAAAATTTACCCTTAAAAAGTATTGGCACTATTGACAAATGCTTAAAGTGGTTTTGGTACATTGCTTCTATGGAAATGTGTTTCTGCGTAGGCTGTACTGAATCGCTTACTACTTGCACATAAATAATGACCGAATTACAATACAAAATCAAGGTTCAAAATAGACCCTAATCATGTAAGTGTGATGCCCTTTCACGTTACGTATGATCGTGCACAATATTAAAAAAATACCTTGTACGTGTTTCTTTGGTCTTGGCACGATATCCCCTTGAACAGTTGACCCCCCCCCCCTTTCCGGGACTTCAGATGCATGTGAAATCTTTTTTTTTAAAGATGTTGGTATTTTTATATAAAGCAAGTTACAGCGAGAAAATATTACATTCATGATCTGTATTATTACATGATAACTAAATTATTTTCGGTATGTATACAAGATTGTGTAAGTTAGTTGGTCATATCGGGCCAAAGGGTATAGTCAAAACAGTGCAAACCATATTTGACTTGTCAAATTATAGTTAAAAAATATCGATTGGGATCGATTTTATTTTTTAATGAAATTTCTATCTCTTTACTATCTCCGAGGCATTTTTTATTTTGTCTAAAAAATAAGCACATTTTATTAGTATGTCAAAATAAATGAAATTGTTTTTAAAAGAGCCCAATTTTGATGCTTTCTTTGTATTGGTGTCTGTTGATTTGGTTGGCTGCTGCACTCTTTGCATCCTTGCTATGCCCTGTCCTGCATGTTCTTTCATTTTCCATATCTTGTTAAGTGCTACCAAATATAGAGTAGCCAGCAAAGCAATGATGAAATGGTTAATATGTCAATCAAAATTAATTCTTTAACAACTTGCATTCAATTAATTAGCTTTTTTAATTTCTAAGGGTGTATCTCAAAATTTAACTAGTTGTAGGATAGTGGGACCAAGTTTTATTCAGGCATGGGTAAGAGAATCAGGGAAAAGGCATTCACTTAAATGTAAGAGTGGAAAACATAAAAAAAAGAAAATGAGGAGAAAACTTTATGAGACAACATGGAACAATTGAGAAGGCCAAAGAGGACAGACAGGGGTCGCACCCGAGAAAGGAAAAAAGGGACAGAGGGGGCGGAGGAAAATAAGGCCCATGGGCCCAACATAGATAATCCATGAACAAATAGTCTACTTTTTGCCATATTTGATTGATAAATTAGTTCCATGCACAGTAATGTCCAAATATGTCAATTATATTTGTTGCAATTTATATACTTTTGTCATTTGGTGGACTTGAGGCATTTGGTGTGTTCTTTAAATATTTTGAGAATGATGGTTGAAGATGCTGGTTGTAAATGTTGTTACCCCGAAAGATCAGGAGCTGCCCGTTTCATATAGATATATCAGGATATCTATGATTTATAATCATATGGCGGTTTTTAAAACTGGATTTCAGAAAAAGAGGAAAATGCCCATTTATCGGACATACACCAATGCCACCCAAATCTCAAAAATTACATATCATTTTTTAATTAGAATGAAGATCTTCATAATAAAGTGCATTTCAGCATTAAATGAAATATCTTGCTACCTCTTTAAAAAGCAAGATTTAACTTAACCTTACTCTGGAAGAATCTTGCATGAAAAAAAAAATCTTGGAGGATTTGGAGAATTGAATGACAATTCACAAGATCATATCAAAATCGCATAACAAGCAAAAATCCGGTTAAATTTCTTCAATTAATAAATGTATCTTTAGATTTTCATAGACTGATTGCGATTTTCCGCTTTTCCCCAGTGAACATCATGGGCCTGCATGACATAGTCTAAATCACTTTGCAGTTAGCTACCATTATCTCAAAATCATATTGTTGTCCAGAAGAAAACGCATGTTTGTGACTAAAATTGGCCCAGTTGACTGTCAAACATAATACCTAAAAAAAAACATGAATGCCAATGTGGTATTTCTAGTATTTTCAGCTAAATTTAAAGCATAAAACATGGACGTTTTGAATGTGTAACTAAAGTTTAACTATTATTCAGCTTTTATAAACCTCAATTGAGAAAAACGTATATTTCACTCAATATCGCCTATACTTACTGTATATTTTGTTAAACTTTAGAAGTTTATTGTGAGCTTCTGGGACACAAAAGAGTTCTTAAAAACCTATTTGTATAGATGGGCTGTAAAGATGTCAAAACTATCAATATTCCAAAAAATCTATTTGTTTTACCAAAAATGTATGTTTTGACCAAAAGGACCCAAAAATCACCTTTGGCTAATATTGGCAGTTCCACTCCATACCTAATCTTAAATGCCAATGGTAGCTCAAGTATTTGCAAGCTCAATTTAGAGCAATAACAACACACACATTTTGAATGCTAACTAAAAGTTCACCTTTTTCATGTTTTAGAAACATGAATTTGAAGAAAAACGTATATTTTCACCCAATATAGCCTATACTTACTGTATATTTACAAACTTAAGAAGCTTATTGTGAGCTTCTGGGACGCAATATATGCTCGAAACCGATTTACCTAGATGGGGAATGTAATATACGATGTTTCAAAATACCAATATCTCAAAAATCATTTTTTTTGCCCAAAAATGTAGTTTTTGGCTAAAATGACCCGAAAACCACCTTCGGCCCAAATTGGCAGTTCCAACATCATACCTAATCTGAATCCAATGATATCTTAATATATCTTCAGCTCAATTTGGAGAATAAAACATACATGTTGGAATGCTTAGTAAAAGTTTTAAACTATTTTTGGTTTTTTTGAAACATGTATTTGAGAAAAACGCTCATTTTCACCCAATATTCGCCTATAACTTCTGTATATTTACAAACTTTTGAAGCTTATTGTGAGCTTGTGGGACGCACGCAATAGTTCTGAAACCTATGTAAATGTGGGGCATTTAATTATAGATGTCCAAACAATACCAATATCCAAAAATCGTTTTTTTGCCCAAAAATGTATGTTTTTGGATAAAATGACCCACAAACCCCTCGGCCACACTGGCAATTTCAACATCATGCCTAATCTGAAAGTGGACATAATAAGCTTTCCAGTGATGTATGATGTAGGTGTAAGTAGGGTGGGACTATTAAACTCATAAAATAAGCCACTTTTTGGAGTCCCACTCCTCGCTTAATAGATCCAGAAGTTGGTTGTAGTATTGTCATACACTGACTTTATTGGACAAAAAAAAATTGAGAATAAAACTAACGATGGTTCTTCTAGAAAAACGGTGACTCTATGGAACAAAACCCTGAATTTAAATTTATCGGTTTACACCGAAAAAGATCAGGGGAACCATTAAGGCTGACTCGGAGATTTCCAAGGAGGGCGCCCTCAATTTTCAACAAAATGTGTTTTTGGCATATACATAGATGCTTGTCCATACACTAAAAACACTGTGAAATACCTAAGTCAAATCGAAGTCCTTCATATAGAAAATCGCAAGCTTTGTTATAAATTTCCGGATCGAATTAGTTATACACCGTATCCTAAGGCACTGTATACTACACAAATACTACACAAATGTTTAACAGTATACGTCGCAAATTGATGTTGAACAGAATCTGGCCCGATTTCTCTCCAAATAGATCTACATGTACTGATAGAAATGAGTCGATAAATGGGGGATCACTAGCTCCTTCATAGTATGATACTCCATTAGCAGTTTTAAAACCACTCAAGTGCAAGCACCGTTAGTATGTGGGCAATGCCTCTTGTTCTGTTTGTGTGAACTCTCGTAGTATCAAAAATAAGTTCCAAGCTTAGCTTACAGCCCCATGGGTTTAAGATAGTTGGCATGGCTGAAACATGCTTGGCTGATCATGTACCTAGTAGTTGGGTCGTCAGGATATGGTAATCCCTTAGGATAGGAAAACGACCGAAACACACATGGTGGTGGCGTTCTTATTAGCAATTGCCCTGAACTTCAACCCAATTCGTATGAGCCATGCCACAAATTTTCCCTCAAATGATTCTCATCTGTCTGGCGGCATCTGTTGTTATCGGAAGAAAAGATGGCGTGTGTGGCGTCTTTACCGTCCGCGTTAGAGATGACATGGAATATCTTGATTGTCTTGAAAAATATTACTGAAATCATCCTGAACATTATGCTGGTACATTTGTAATGGCGATTTCGATTTTAATGGATGACGTCTTTGCTCAAATTTGAGTAACAAATATGTGATACGCGCCTTGCTGAATACGATTCTTTTGGCCTTCATCACCGTGTTAAAGATGTAACTCACAACAACCCCGATACCATCCTTGATCTTGTCTATACCACACATCCAGACAACATTGATAAACCTTACAGTAACCGAAAAATTAGCCTCGTCAGATCATTATATGGTTACATTTTCCCACAAAATGTCAAAAACCAAATGTGCACCCATCCCCTGCCGTAAGATATATAGATACGCAAAAGCTGCCCCAAGAAGAAACTCAATGAACTTATTATGACTACAAACTGGGATAATTTTAGTTCATTGACAATGTGATATTTGATGCTAATGGAACGGCTTTGTTTGATTATTCTGGCTTGTGTGGACGAATCGATCGATCCCCACCACCAAAAGCATTCCAAAGCCAAACCTAATTGGATACTCTTGAAATTAAAAATTAATTACAAAGAGAAACGCCAGGCTATTTAGGAAAGCCAAAGCCCAATTCCAGCGAATGACCGCTGGGATAAAAAAACAAAAAAAATCCGAAAATGCTGTCAAATATGCTCTCAAAAGGCCTACAGTCGATCAAGGCAAAATATGATGACCTTACTGAAAAAAGACAATTTGAAAAATGTCGTTTTGGAGTTTTGTCAAATCTTCACGCTCACAACCAAAAAAATCTCTCCTTAATTGTTAACAATACCCATCGTATGATTTTATCAAAATGCACAGGGTTAATGAAACCTTTTTGCGAGTTTTTATCATACAGATGACAATGTGGAAATTACCTTCCCAGAGTTAGAGGTTCCAAAGCTGCTGATTTCCGGTTTGTGACGACTGTATATGGGTTTTTAAGAGAATAAGGATGTTGTCTCCCGACCAGCGGTTGGACCGCGACCAAATATATCGGGTCGTCTGTTAAAATTTTGTGCGACTAATATAGCTCCTATTCTCGCACGCATTTTCAACTTGTCGCCGTCTTCTGGTAAGATACGACTGGTTGGCAAAATAGACCCTATAGTTAATAGTATATAAAAAAGGGGCAACCGTTCTTTGTGATAATTACAGACCCAATGGCATTAAATTTGTTGTGAAAATGCTTGAAGCCCTGGTTTGTGATGAACTTATTCTTCATATTCATCTTCATGCTAATGGCCTGCTTTTTGAAAATCGGCATGGTTTTACCACCTGGAAAATCATGTGCACAGCTCTATGGAGGGCAACAAGAAGGCGGCAGCCCTGATCGACGTTCCAAATCCAACTGCGCACGTATTGATCTGATTTCAGTGGACTAAGTCGGGGCATTTGATTCAATTTATCATCATGTTCTCATCACTAAATTAAAAAAACCTAGGTATCTGTGGTTCACATGCTAAATTGGATAACTTCTTTCCTGACCTGTCGACAGCAACGTGTTATTTTGTGGTTCCAGCTCGAGTGGATCAGTTTTATCAGGAGTCCCTCAAGGATTGTTGCTGGGGCCACTCTTGTTCAACATTTATGTAACGATCTCCCAATCTCATATGCATTCGTCTATCTACCAATATTGCTGACGACAATTTCATTTCAAGGAATTCGAAGTGTTAATGATTCTCGCGTGCTTACCGATCTTGATAAATGTTACATTGGTGGTAGACAATAATGCTCTTAAATTAAAACCTCTAAAGTGTCAAGTATGTGCATTACACGGCGCAAAGTAAAGCCTATTCTTCCTATATGTAAATAATACCACGCGTAAAGCGACCACTCTTCGCCTTTTAGCGTGATCGTGCAGTTGATTGACCTGGAATTGTCATGTAAAATGCAGTTTGTCAAAAAGTGTGCAATAAGTTACTGGGTTTTAGTAGGTGGTTGCTGGGAAAAATAATCCAGTGTTCTTCTGAAGCTCTACAGTAGCCTTATAATGCCAGTAATGGACTACTGTGCACTGTGTGGAATGTGTACCGTAAATGCAATATTGAGAAATTAGCGGCAAAGCAAATGCAGCATAGGGTACTCGGCTGATTTTGTAGCCCACAACGCAGAGGGGGAACAGTCTGATGATGACAGATTGTGTAGTCTTAATCTTTCTAAGCTGAAGTTAGAAGGGACTGATTATCAGTATCATTTGCATGTTCGTCTGTCTAATAAAAAACTATGTCTTCATTTTTCCAGATGGATGTCAAAATATACGACACACAGATGATCTTACTTTCAAACAAGATGTCACTCCAAAAAACGATGCTACAAATAGCCTATTTGCAGCTTCTGTATCTGGTTAACTCTCCCTCGTCTCATTATATTAGAATCTCACTCATCACTTGCAGTGTTAGTTCTTTTAAAACTCTTCTAAGGGAACATTTTAGAAAATCGGTTTTTTTTATCAATATCCATAACCTCATTTACATCACTTGCAGCAATGTACAGTAATTTTCACCCAGGCATTGTGACAACATACACATAACAAAGATAGCCTCATCCATACACACACATGAACACATACAACACACAAAACACCACTATACACATACACACACACAATACTACATGACACAACACACCTTCATGTACAGTTTTTAATATTTTAATTTGTAATATATCACCCTTTGGTCTTTAAGATTTGTTTTGCAAGTTTAGTTTAATTTTTGGAAATTGTGCAATATTTTGATGTGTGCAATTGTTGATTGTATGAATTTCTATGTGTATAGGGATCTCTGAGTGGAGTCCTGCACCTTTGGTGACAGTGTTTTTGTGCGTCTCAGCACTCCTGGCAGCTCATCAGGTTCATTTTTTAGTCTAATATTTTTTCATTAATGCTCTTTGTTTGTAGTGCTGTGTCTGCCAAATGAATAAATAAAAAAAAACACAGAAAAAATCCGATACACCACAAACTGGAATTGGGCATTTTAGGTGACTATCTTTAGTTCTAGTTGACTTTTTCTGAATAAATACCCCAAAAATGTGTATTCAAAAATCTCTGAGTCAGACTTTAAAATTAGAAAAGGCCTTCACTCAAGAAAAAATAAAATTGATGTGTTATATCCACCAATATCAAACAAACTTCATCCAATCAATTGGTTTTGACGAAACTAATAAGTAGCGCAGAGTTCCGAATGACGTTACGTTCGAGCAAATACACCCAAGTTGGTCTTGTGGATGATCTCTTTCAGGAAACATGGGCCTAAGCGGAAAACTAGTCAAAAACAACCACTTTCGTCGACCTTCAGTCAATAATTGTCAAATGATTTGGTACTGTACTGAACATTGTTTGTACCATTACAAATAACAATTTTGGCGCGACAAATCTTCCATTAAACTGTTTTCAAACCAATTATTTGCACAAACATCCACTAATATAATATAAATAAACAATCAAATAAACTATACGTTCAGTAGGTAGGAGGTCCGCTGCACCTCATATCGTCCCACTTCATGCCTACCATGCCGCACGGGAAATACAATCGCTTGTCTAGGGAGGGTGCCTCTATTTCAATCAAGTCCAGCATCCATGGAGGAAAACGTCCCGCATTGTCATGGCCAATCCTACAAAATATGTAAGATAACACGCTTAAATATCAATTATTCAACAAGTCTCAAAAGAAAAGAAAATAAAGGAATTGAGGCAAAGGTTCAAATTTAAGTATATTCCACTTCTGGGGTATATCTTATAAACTACAAGGGTTTAGAATCCACTAAATGAGTACAACCATTAAACCGTACACTATAATGAAGTCCCAACTCCCCCCAGTGTACTGTTAGCCTACCTCATGGCCGTGCTCAAATATTGCGGTTAATTCATGTTATTGTGTCCAGAAGCTGTGATGAGATTTCCTTCCGTTCTTTTGAGGTGGCGTACTACAAGTCAACAACAGCGGAACTTGTAAACATGATTGCAAATCATGTAGTGACATTCTGCTTAAGTGGTGCACTACGTTTGTGAATCAGGTGCATGAAACCTTCATCACGGTCAAATGTTCTAGAATAAGCCTAA
>JAMKCH010032171.1:0-36096 GCA_023653785.1 Ophioderma brevispina | reverse complement strand
GGTAAATGAAATATGGTGATGTTGCTTTAATTTGCCTTGGCTTTCACTGAAAGTGGAGTAAAATGCAATTTTATATGAAAAAGGTGATATTGCCAAATTAAATTGAGGCAGGAAATTGATTCCGTCCCGTCGCATTCCGTCCCGTCGCACAGACATGTCGTTATTAAAAGTTGCGTATCTGCTAATTAGTAAAAGTTAAGATCCAAATTTCTATTGATATTAATAGCATGATAGTTGAAATTAATATTGATGTTAAAAATTTCATGTACCTCCTATAACTTTTGATAATAATTAAGCAAATGTTCAGTTTTCAAAATACCGTGAAATCTATCGATCCGTCCCGTCGCGCCATTAAATATATGTTACCATGGCAACATGTTTGACCTTGAGTTTCTTCAATGTGTGCCTGAATGTAGTCTGTGAGTTGCTTGTTTACTTAAGCAACATCAACCATTTACACATGCAACTGGTAAAGAGGTGCAAAAGAAAATGCATCATCAAATTCCGTCCCGTCGCATACGATATTTTGGCTTTGGCCCAATATCAGTTTCAATTCATCGTGAAGAGTACGGTTCCCATGCAAAATTATTTGATCTTCATTACAAAAAAAATAAATATCATTCAAGGTACTGGTAACCTTTACATAATTTTGCAATCCAAATGGGTAAAATACAAAAAGAAAGGACTAGCTACCACTCAGAAATTTGAATCTTTTGAATGCAAAGAACATAACAACAGGGATAAAAATTCGTCAGAGTTTGCGAGAATCAAATGTACTTGAAATGACAACACTTAATACATGATTCAATGGGGAAAATTGATTCTCATACATGGATGCTACGAGAATCCCTGCGAGAATCGATTCTGTGATTCTCGTCGAATTTGCATCCCTGAACAATATGCAACGTTGACAGCTAGTTGTGTACGAATGTACATTTCGGATCTAGCAAAACGCAGTACAGCATGGTGTGCGTTTTGAATAGCAAAATGCAGTACAACACGGGCACATTTTAACCCCAGCTGCTACTTATCAGCAATCCATTTTTGGTGATCTCCTGAGGAGTAATTATATGGGCATACAAGTTATTTCTCACTTTTTTTCCTTCTTTTTTGTGTGAAGCCAGTTATAGATTGGATTTGTGGGATACAGAGCGTAAAGAATTTTGTATTGTGCCACCACCCTATGAATTTGGCTGCCTCAGCGGAATAAACTGTATGTTGAAGGATGTGGTGTTCGATTACTATTCATCCCTTTTTTTGCCTTTTGAGGGAAAATGCACAGCTGGCAGTTATCCACAACGTGATTTCGGGTATACTCTATTATTTTCTCTCAATTTCGCCGCGACTAAGTCACAACCACACGCACGCCATTCACACCTCAGCATAGCAACAAGTTGAACAAGTTGACAACAACAACTAATTTTAAATCAATCATGGATGCGTGTTGCGATCCAAACAGGCGCGTATGTTGTACACTGCAGCACACATGATAGCAACAGGAAAAGGAGAAAATAAACTCCCTGCGAAAAGGAGGAAATAAACTCGGGCCTGGACAGATTATCCAGCTGGGACTTATCAGCAGTGGGTCTCCTGTGAGGTAAATGCCCTAGCCAGCAATAATCGGCATGACATTTTTTTGCCGATGAGTGCAGCTCATCCCATATTTTGTCATTTGTCAGACTTAACCCTAACACATCACCGGGACTTCCCCCTAAAATGGCCGAGAGTCAATAGAAGGCAACGCAAGTGTGGCAGAAAAAGCTTTTTAGTCTCACATGCAATAGGCAGGAATAGGTCTCCTGCAGGAAAAGCGGTCCAAAGTCAATCAAAAGCAATGACCGGAATGTATGGTTTGCCAATTTCATCTTGACACATCTGCTAAATTTAGAGGGCCCAACGTACAGTGAACGTCGGCAGAAAACCCTGCAGGACATCGGGAAGGTAGTACATGGTGGGATACAAGATGTCAACTGGCCTGGAACTTCGTGTTTATGCGTGGACGTCTCAAAGGCGATGGAAAGCAATTGGTTTAAATTGCCTATCTCATGGGAAAGCGGCCAAAAGGCAATCGGAAGCAATGGGTGTTCTGACGGGAAAGCAGCTGAGATAAATAAATAGTTCTTGACATCCGTAGTGCAATTACAATCAATAGCAACTTGATAGCTTTTTTTTTTTTTTTTTTTTTTCTTGTCGTTAAATGAGTTAATTAACCCTATAACACGTCATGCGCTCCATCAGACAATATTACTGCTTGACAGTAACCGTTTAAAGCATTCGGAGCTCCAGACATACAACCGGCCGGCAGTAAGCAAGACGCATTCTGCTAATTGCCGATGGTACGTGTACCCTCTAGCAAAAATTCCACGAAAAAATGTTTCACTGGCAGTTGAAAGCAAATGGTCTCTCAAGGGGAACATGTCACAGCAGCAATTAGCAGCGATTACTTTTTGACAATCTCCTGAGGGGAAAGCGGCCCCACTGGCAAGGCATTAGCAGCTTTGGGTTTTCTGAAGGTAGAACTTCAGGGTTTGCCATGTCGCAGTAATTTATTTTTGGCGATCTCCTGATTGGAAAACGGTCCGGCGACTGTAGTCTGACCAGCAAAAATCAGCAATTAAAAGATCACAATTGCTGCTAATTGCCTCTCAGATGTGTTAAAGTTAATGAGGGTTCTCCCCTGTACTAATGGAAGTCAGCGGAGAATATTTTGTTAAAAACTAAGAAGTATATAGACACTTTTATGGCTATGTGCACATGCTATAGGTACATGTGCACATGCTATATGTGCATGTGCACATACAAAAAGTACACAATTAGGCCTATGAGTGACATTAAAATAATTAAATTAACCCTATTATGTACTGAAAACAATTTCATCATGGACCTTGCAAACCGTACTGTGATACTGATCAAACTATGGGGTGAAATGTGTACCAGTATTTTGACACCCATCAATACTGGATTGAGTTGTGACATACATGTAGGTGTTCCATATCAATTAATTTTTACAGTGTTATGATATAAGTGCAAGGCTCAATGTCAAAGTAGTGCTCTAGCTCTTAAAAGCTGTACTTTCAAAGTAAGGAGTATTCATCTGGAGGAGAATTTAAGAACATTTACCCTGCATGCAATGTACGTCATCAAAAATGATCTTTCAAGAGAAGTTACATATGACTCTCATAGTCATACATTGCACTAACGAAGAGCTGCATCGGGAGTGATCAAATGCACTTACGGAGAGCTGTAGGGGAGTGATCACTATCACTCGCCTTAAAAGACAATTGATGTCTGTTTTGAAAACAATGAGTTGCACCTAATTTACCACCCAAATACTTAAATTTATTTTGTATTGCTCATTTGGTTATCTTATTACCGTTCACAATTCACACGGTATAAATTCTATGCAAAAATTCCTTTGGGAAATTGGTTTCCGTAGGGGAGGGTTCCAGCAAATACAGCATTGAATAATTTTAGTAGTATATCTCCTTCAGGCTCTGAGGTTATCATTTAGCCAATGCACACGTTTGAGCCACGAATCTATCTGATGTACCGATAATCACTGTGTAAATCCCTTTGGAATGGATTAGTACGTCAGCCCGGACCAGTTTTGGGCACCAAGGGGTAGGTGGAAGAGTAGAAAAATGTCATTGCTACCACGTGTTAGGTACATATGTGGGGATCATCGCCTGGGTGGATGTAGAAATCAGAAGTGGTGCAATTTTTTTTTTTATGGGCCAAAAAAGGTCAAAATTGACCCAAATTAGGTAAAAATCATAGAATGGTGATTCCAACTTCATATTAATGTAATAGTATTTAATTTTCCCCACTATATAGCTGTAGATTCAAGAAGAATTTGAATGTTGGAATCTGGGGTTATTTTTGACCCCAGAAAGGACCGAAAGGGGTCAAAATTGACCCAAATAAGGTAAAAATTATAGAATGGTGATTCAAACTTCATATTAATGTAATAGTACTTAATTTTCCCCACTATATAGCTGTAGATTCAAGAAGAATTTGAATGTTGGAATCTGGGGTTATTTTTGACCCCAGAAAGGGCCCAAAAGGGGTCAAAATTGACCCAAATGAGGTAAAAATCATAGAATGGTGATGTATTTATTCCATCTTAAACTAGTATTTCATTTCCCCCACTCTATAGCAGAAGATTCCAGAAGAAATGGAAGTTGGAATCTAGGGTCAAATTTGACTCCAGAAAGGGTGAAAAAATGGCTTAAAATTGACCCAAACAAGGTAAAAATCATAGAATGGTGATGTACTTATTCCAACTTTATATTAAAATGCAGTATTTCATTTTCTCCACTATATAGCAGTAGATTCAAGAAGAATTTGAATGTTGGAATCTATCTGTGGTCAAAATTGACCCAGAAAAGGCAAAAAGGCAATATTATATTCTGATCACTTCCTGTAAAATCTGTTGATCCCGGGGACGAAGCTATTTAAGGCCAAGTAAAAAAATAAAACAGTTGATTGGCCAGACTTTTAAAAAAAAAGTTGGTGAGGGAGGCCTTTATTATTTATTCTATTATTTTTTTCAAAGATGGCCGCCATGTCTAAGATGGCCACCATGATATATTTGAAGATTGCGTTTGCGTTGTGGAAATAGTAGTAGTATGTAAGAAGGTTGAAGAAATTGCTAAACAAAATGAAGGATACTCTTTAAAATAGGTATGAGAGTTCAATAGTGCTCCGATATTTTTTTTAACTTCATTTTCCCCCTTTTTAGCCTTCTTTTTGGTGGTGTTGTTGCTTTTTTTTTTTAAAAATAAGAAATAACAAAATCGGTGCGGCGTCCAAAATTTACAGGAAGTGGGTGCTTTAAACAAATTTATATGTTGAAAACCTAAACAAATTTTATATCATTTAAGCTTCATGTAAATTTCACAAATCTTATTATCTCATAAAAAAACCCAAAATGTCCGTTAGAACCTTGTAATTCTCAGCTCATGATATGAAGAATCTCGCCGGCTTTATTTTTGTCAAAGATTCTCATGCAATAGTCCGATGCATTATGTCTAATTGTTTGCATTCTGAAGAAGCACGAGTTTCAAGCTAGGCTATACTACTAGTTTGCTCCTTTGCAAACAAAGGATTAAAAAGATGGAATATAAAATTTTGCATTGACCAATAACTTTTGAGGTCTATAGCGCACTGGGGGACGACTGACATAGAGCGATTTCCCGATAGTTTATGAACCCCCGATAAAATGTCCTTTTTAAATTCGGGCGGAGGTTACGTACGCTTTGTACGTAAGCGAAAATGGTGAACATTTTGAACGCGCGGACGACCCCTAAGACATTACACTTTAAACAAATATTGTAAACTGTCATTTATACGAGTCATAGCACTTAAAAATAAGCGGCTGCGTCAAATATGCACCGGACTAAAAATCAAAGACCCCGACCGTTAAGGTAATACAACTGAACATTTAGGTGTTAAATATGACACGGTAGTCGTTGAACTATGGGTTCATTTCGTAGTCGGTGCCATAGTCCAAGAATTGAGTTAGACTGGAACAAATTGCTATCAAAGTTTTTTTGCATGCATTTGCTGTAATGGGTACCTAAAATGATATCCTAAAAGTCGACGGAAATCCGGTTGTTGCAGAAAATATGCCTAATGTGCAAAATTCAAAATGGCCGCCATTTGAAGAGTGTGTTAATATCTTGAGTCTGAGACTCGTAGACAGGAAAATTTCGGTATCTATACCATTGTTTCAAGGTTCTGGGAACACACCAATATGACAGTACTAATAGCATAGGATGTGTGGTCAGGCTAATTTGCATAAATCCAAAATGGCCGCATTTTGATAGATTTTTGTCACATCTCGAAAATCTGAGTCACAAGAAGTCTATTATAGTGCGGCCTAATACACATCTGTGATCAATTATTACAATGTGGATTGTAAATGGAATGGATGAGAAACCTTCTTCCCTTAAGTAGCATCATAATCCAACATGGACAGAAGGCAAACGCAAAGGGTGATGCTTGTGACCAATTAAATGATCCGCTACCAAGTTCGCCCCCCCCCCCCCCCCCCCTGGCAATTCAACTGGCAATATTATGGCCACCCAAAGATTGGTAATAAACAAAAAACGGAATATATTGTCCATTTCATATACCAGTCTTCAAACCATGAAATCATCTCCTTCTTCAGGATCAAGTTCCAGCCGTGAAGAATTTGGCAATGATACCAGACTACCATTAATTTTAAGGGGGATGACCCTATTAAGTATATAAAGTTTAGTTTTTTATCTTGATAGTAGAATTGGCCTGCATCCCCAAACCCCCACCTGAAGTTGTGCCGATATTCATTGATGTGAGATATGAAAATGAGATTTTGTTATTCCATAGAGTACTGTGTAAATCAATAATCGCTCATAACATCCCAAACCAAATATCTTTAGCCCTAAAATTTCCCAGCGTGAATGAGAAAAAGCAGTGCTTTCTACATACCTCTGGTTAAAAATTAGGGGTTCTTGGGGACGAGCTATAGCAATCGGACCATGGCCCTTAATCAGTAATCACATAAGCAAACCATTATCACTAATTACGGTATTGTTTAAACTTCGTCTAATCAGTTCTGTTGTTAACATGTCTAACCAGTGCGGGAGGGGAGGGTGAATGAACTCATATATTTTACATAGACACACCTTGAACTGGTTTTGTGCATCAATGGATAGCTATGGCTTTCTCACCAGGATACCAAATCAGTACCAAAAATTCCAGCATCTTGCTCTATGATGTCATTAATGCACGGCGATCTTGCAAAATTTGGTGTGACATTCAGTTTTGTGTCACAAAGGTGAGGGAACATTGAAATTTTGGGGCTCAAATAAGAACAAAAAAAACCTAAATGTTACATAACTAATAAAAATGAGAGTTTTATAAATCATGAACTTTTTTTTTTTTTAAGAGCAAATTATAGGGTTGTGTACCATCGTAATAGTAAGTCTAGGAGGCTTCACCAATTCCTCAAATTGGCGTGCTTACCTTCCCCAGTTAAAAGGTGGTGGTCCGATTTTTCAAGAAAATGTGCTCAAAACGATATAAAAAAAAAAATACCTAAAAAAATTTGCGACACAATCACACACTTTTTGACCAGGAAGAAAAAACAGTACCAATGCCTTCCGTAGCATTTTAAAGATAACTTAAACTATGTGATTACTTTTCAAATTTAAAAAAAATCAACATCGTGTGCGACATATGTAAGTGTGCCTATTAAGAAAAAAAAACAAACAGTTTTAAAGGTTCTTAGCTTGGGACTTTATTCTGTTCCTTTTTTTCACCCATACCGATTAGTGTTTAACAACGTTGGGGTATCTATAACGGTTGGATGGTTATGGTTTGGTGCAGTATAATCACATAAGGGAAACAT
Source organism: Ophioderma brevispina (assembly GCA_023653785.1). Taxonomy (NCBI): domain Eukaryota; kingdom Metazoa; phylum Echinodermata; class Ophiuroidea; order Amphilepidida; family Ophiodermatidae; genus Ophioderma; species Ophioderma brevispina. The sequence goes on along the minus strand of JAMKCH010032171.1, from coordinate 28,703 downwards.
GTAGAGATACAGGTCCAACGCAGCAGCAATCGTTAAAGGTTGTTAACAATAGGGGACTGTTGAGATTAAGCATCTCTTTCAAAAAATTATATCCACTTTAAACAAATACCTCTGGTGGTTTAATTATTTGGTCTTATTATGTTACCTACATGCACTGACACAAAAAATTAGCAATGTTAACAATGACAAAAAATCACTTTATTCATTTTGGAAAACTTGTGACAGTTTTGACAAATTTAAGTTTGTAAGTAGCAATAATGTTTCACTGATTGTGGCATTTGCTAAATAGAAGTTTCCTTCCGTCAAAAAGTCTTTCTGAATTCAACTTATGATGGTATAGTTGATATGACAAAATGAAAAATTAATCTTCTCGAAAAAAACACCATCCATGTGGCGTTACCTCATAATTTAAAAAACGTAGTCTACCTCCCTGGTATCGCATCATTAATGATAGAAAGTCATGCTTCCATATCAAACCTATCCAAAAATGAACAAGAGTAGCGTTGAACACCCTTAGAAGGATAGAAATAGGATGGAATGGCCTGATATAAATCACCAAAAAAATCAACCTAATAAGCATTTTATGGTATCAGTTTAAAGGATTGACCAAGATTCGATGGGGCGCAAGCAATTTTCAAACCAAATCGTGTTTTTTGCATATAAATAATGCTGTCAAAAACACACTTACAATAAGAAGAAAATATCATCGCGACTAAAAATTAAAATGAACCATGGGAGTGGTAAAATGACTTTTGTGTATATGTTAACCTCTTAAAGAGACATGAGGAGCGATTTCAGAAAGAAGGCCCCCCCCAATTTTCTCGAACCTGGTTTCTAATCTTGGAATGCTTACCAATGATTAGATCACACCTGAAAGTGTATAAGCCGAGTACGCCGTCTTATGTAATAATATTCTGATTTAGTAGTTTACTGTCGGGCAACGAAGAAAGTCAAGGCATAGTTTTCTATGGGGATTACGATAGCCGGCAAGGTCAAAACAAGGTTATTTTGCACCTGTTTGTCCAATAAACCTTCCAACGTTCTCGGTCGGTGCACTACAACGATCAGTGAAATTTGAGATGATAATTCCTATCCTAAAACAAATTCCTCTGCACCTCTAAAATTTCGTTGTTTAGATCAAGGGGTCATTTACTGTTTAGTCGGCGCATAGTTGAACCCCAGCATATTTTTTTAAGTGGTAATAATCACTGTGTGAAATAAACTAAGTTACAAATGAAGTCCTCGTATAGAAAAAAACATTATAAAATTTCCGGATCCAGAATTTTGTATAACGGTATCATCTGGCACTGTTATGTGCAAATGTACTGCGATGAACAAAAAAAAATCTGATCATTATAACTTTGAATAAGATTTGAGGGGATGTCTTGGTTCTAAATGTTATTTTTAACTACTATAACAAAAAAGTTCATCAAAGCTGAAACGGAACATGCTATGGACTACAATGTATACTAAGACGTTTGGAATAATAGCAGCAGCATATATCGGGACTTACTAACAGCATGAAAAAGCTTGCCTGGATTTTTTAGACAGTGAAGGAGACTTTCATATTCGGAAGCTGGTCAGAAAAGATGAAGTAATTCCTGTTTACTTTTGGCAAATAAAATGAAGCCATTGATCTACCAAGTTAAAGCCTGAAAATGAACCAAAGGATTTCCTCGATTGTGTTCATTTATGTGTAGACGTCTTAAGATGTCTTTTTGATTTGAAAATTGATCAAGAAGTTGGATCACAAATATTAATTAGCTATTTTTCATCAGCTGGGAGTACCGTTCTTTAAATGGAAAATTAAAATGGGCTTGAGTACATAAGCATGGACACCAGAAACACATTCAACATAATATTTCAAGAAGGTCAACAAAATGGCAGGCATATTGGATTATGCCAAATAGGCCTAACCCACCCATCTCATATTGCTATATAAGTGTTCTTTTTGAGTTCGTAGACCCAAAAATATGGGGAGAGACACCAACATTATATCTCTACGACACTCGGGTCTGGGTAGGCAAAGGGCCTTGAAACGGCGGCCAGTTGAATGTATGCAAATTAAGACATATTTCTACAACCCGGATTTTCTCGGACTTTTAGTATGCCATTTTGGGGTACTTCAAAGAAATGCCATTGTTTACGCAAAACTTTGATAGCAGTTAGTTCTAGGTTACACCAAAAATTTCATATCTTTCCTGCTAATATTTAACCCCGATTTAAAGTAGTGTCTACATTCCGCCAACAATACGGAGACTATATTGGTAACAATACAATATGTGAAGAGATCCAATCAAAATATAAAAAAATATATGTATTGGTGAGTTAGTGCGAGTTTGGGAGAGTGAAGAGTATAAAGAATAAAACGCACTAAACCATCACGTACCCCCGAAATCTCACTGATACTACCAAAATCCTGCGTATCCCAATGTTAATCTTAATAAGAAAAAGTTGGACCTTCGCGCTATAAAATTTCGAAGCCTGACTTGGATCACATACTTTTAAGAGGATTCCTATTTACAAGTAGTACCCAAGCTTAAAAAAAAATCCGTTAGTGAAAGAGGGGGTTCGTTGACACAACGCGTACCGAGATTTAACCACTTTCCCGTGAGAGTTTGATCATGAAACTACCACAAGTAAATGGGGGGTGTAGGCTAGAAAACATTACCGATAATAAAAATGAAAATACGAACTTTGACCTCTGACATCGATGGTCACTGGAAATTGTCCTCTTATGAAAAACGTGGTTCGCACATCATCCACAGCAACGTCAGTAGGGATTTTCATATGAATGTAGTCCAGGCTATGGATTGGCTACATTTTGGTCTCTCTGTGGATTAGAAACTGAGAGATCAAATACAGTGAACGTTGCAGCTCGCCGGTTTTCCGATGTGCATTTACGTCCTATCAACAGTTTACCCAAAATACAAAAAAATGTCTATGAGCGGCGTTTGCTTGCAAGTTAAAGAGGGGTAATGTATACCCCGTGTGGCCACAAAAGGTTTGTGGTTCCGCAAGACAGGCGCTGGAAGCACGGCTCAGAGCAGAGAGAGGGGCAAAAAGCGGTCGACGAGCAAGAGCTCATCACAAGACGAAGATGAAGTCCTAGACGAACAGGGTCGGAAATATCCAAATATTACAATCGGAGGAGCAGACCGACAAAATTGAAGGGTGGAAGATGCTTGTAGACCCTTGGAACATCTTCACCATCACGGCGAGAACGATATTTTCAATGAAAGTGTTCAATAAGGAACATACGGGTAAGTCAAACATTTTATAATTTTGTTCGTATCATAGGCTGTTGAGCTGATGTCAGGCCGAATGGAAAGATTACAAAAATAGGCAATAACACATATACACAAATAGGAAGACAAGAGTCAAATTTATGAAATGTTGGTCATATTAAAATGTTCAGACACTTATAGTGAGAATAATAGCTATGGACTGTTTAGCTGTTCCATTCGCCGACGCGATTCGACTCCCGGTCAAATTATTTTACTAATAACATAAAATTAAAAATAAATAGATTGTATGGATAGCAAAGTGAGTACAAGAAGCAAGACCTCTGATGACTTCGGACCGAATATTATTTTACATTGACCCAGAATAGATTCGGGGAATGAGGGATTTTTTAATTTTTGGCAGGCGATAAGTCCAGATAGGGAAAAGTTTAAATCATGTCAACCATCCTTGCCATATTCGACCCACCAATTTTAACGTTATATCATTTCCCCGTTCGTTAAGTAAGAAAAATGTTACCACCTTTAAGAAATTCGCTCAAATGTAATGCAGGTTTACTTTTTACAATTATTTTTGGCAACTATGGCAATATTAGGATATAGTAAGCTTCTCTACCGATTCGAAAATCATTATAGGGAGTACGTCCCCAAAAGCTCAACCCGGAGTGGCGCTTTTCGAAACTCTGGAAAAACGAACATTTTAGATTCGAAACAGAAACCTAACCTCGTCTACCAAGTCCTTTTTTTGTAACACGGATTACCAAGGGGAGGGGGGAATTCGAATTCTTATACTCGAGAATAGAAATCACCCGATGCATATGATTTGATACCAGGGGATAGTTATGGTCTTCCTCTTTCCACTGATTACCAAAATAAGTACTCAACATGCCTAGTAGGGCGTAACAATGACCGTCATCAAGTCCACGAGTCGGGCAAAAATGGATTTTTTCACAGAAAACTAGGCAAAAATCCAATTTGCGACTAAAAAAGCGAGGGAGTTTTCAAGGCGGGTTTTCACGTATAACTGATGGCAAATGGTAGTTTCAACATATACATATGAGCTTTTAGAGCCATATCTTGATAAATTTTCAAAATGCACCATAAAAATCCTTGGGTGGCAACCACCCAACCCCTTAACCCTTCGACTTGAAGGCGACCCTAAACCGGTGAAGGGATATTCACATTGTTGCCCTCAAATGACCAGAACGGATTGAGAGAACGAGAAAGTTACTTAGAAGATTTTACGCAAGCTTTTGGCATTTAGCACACCGCAGCGACGGCACTTGGACCACCCCCCCCCCCCCCCCCCCCCTGGTTATCGTAGACGAGGTAACTTCGGAATCCGACCCTTCGGATTACCCCGTAATGCATTATATGACCCAGGTTGATCTTGAGCTTTATGTTTTACTTCTATATTTTAATAATAACGATGATGATGAATAAACAGTTCAAAATTAATTAAGTCCCCCCCCCCCCCAGTGGGCCGGATTCTCGATTTCGGTCAATAATATAACATCGTACCGTGAGAGTTTGCCAAAAATTTGATGTCACTATGGGGTTTTTTGATGCTGATCCAATTGACTGTTAATGCTGTCAATTAACCGTGTACCATTACAGGGGTCCCAAAACTCAACCTCTCCGCTATCGAGCCATAATTAATAACATCTTTACCGTGGAGAGTTGGTAATCAAATTTGGTACTAGGGTTTTTGTGATGCTGAATACTAATCTGGATGCGATTATGCTGTAAGATAACTGTTGTATCTATTACAGAGTGTCCCAAAAAATTAAACCAACCATCAAAGCGACTCATTTGATACCTTTATTGCATATATGAAAAATTTTAAAAACATTTATAAAATGCAGATCATATGCTTTTAAAAACGGAAAAACGCTTTCCAGATTGGGTTTAAAATGGTTTGAACTGAAGCCGTTTTTAAAGACATAACCGAAATGATATTCTATCGGCCAATATTTGCAGATGGTAAAGGACCGCAGACTCGCAAACAAAATCATACAGTTATAAACAAATATTTCTCTTGAATATAAGATTGATACTTTAATATCAAATATCGAAATATCTCTAGATAAGGAGATCTAAGGTCATAGTACACTTCTTCCATAGTTTGGATTGATATGAACTGAAAAGATCTGTGCCGGCATCCTTGCACCTAAACAGAAGTGATTGCAAACAAAATTCATATTATGTGTAAACGCTGTAAAATCCGGTGGTATGGTGAATTTTTAAACCAATCGACATCTGATATTGGAAGGAAGATTTAAAAAGTGTGATTGCTTCTCTTGATAAAAATGGATAGTTCAGTGTAGTCTCAGAATGAATGAGAGACTGAAGTTCTGTTCAACTGTTTTCCCCCCATTTATTCTCACATTACCCACCTTTCAATTGAATACATTTTACAAAAAGGACAAAACGGATCTTCCTATCGTGCGGAAAATGGTGCATATTTCCGAATTGGGCAAATAACTATCGCGATGAAAACAAAACAAATGATTCCCAAAACAGACCTTTTTGGGAGCACTTTATTTAGACACCCTGTATTGACAATATGATAAAAAATAATATAATTATAATAAATATAATGATACGTGAAAATGGTGAGATATAAATAATTTAAATACATTCGCTAGGAGCATTCAATAGAGTAAAAAAAGAATAGCAATATTTAGATGATTGAGAGTTGCTTCTAGGAGTATGCCTTGCTGTATCATGAAGCTAAGCTCTTTCTTCGTTTTCATTGACATGAACCTTTTAGGATGCAACATTGGAGCAGAATGAGCCATTAGCCTCCGCATGAGGTCCTTGTTAGTCTTATTCGGGAGATCTTCCTAGTGAAGAACTCGGAAGTTCTTGACCTCTGTTAGACGCATCTTGTAACCTCTACTTAGCATGCCAATGGGGCAGCTCCTTGGGCCTGACGACTTGATGCGCATGCCATAACCTTGTGGAAACCGGGGGCATATAATACCAATACCAGTGGCTTGTTAGAGGTTGTATATTACCTTTGAAAAAGGTTAAAGCCTGTGGGCAGCACGCATAGGCCCTAAATGTGCCCACCGCACGCACAGGCAGATTTTTCGTCATGAGGGGCGTTAGAAACGACCCTCTAGCTCCCTGGGAGGCGGCTGGTTTCAGCCAAATTTGTTGTATCATTACCCTTTCCTATAGGGCTGAAGTTTAGTGGTGGTTAGAAGGGGGGCAATTATAGGCAAACAAAGTCATAGTTCATTCTTAAAACGAGTGCGAATGACGTGATAAATATTCGATTTGACTATATATGCACTTCCATTCCCAGAAAAAGATAACTGAAAATAGTTTCAGAGACAGTTGTATGGATACACACGGGCAATGTATAAATATATAAAAAGACCAGAGAGGTTCCAGAGTCATCTATTAGGCATGTGATTGGATAACAACATAATTGCAATCGTCAATTTTTACGCAATCTTTGGGAATAAAGTACCTGGAATTTACGTATGGGTTCCGTTGACTTCAGTTAGGTTTGGCTACCCTGGACCAATAGAGTAAAACCGTTAGATGTAATCATGTCTGGATGTTTACGGGGTATTGGAAACATAAAATTGAATTTTGAAGGGGTTCGGATTTTTGAATTATGACACCCCTGGACCACGGTGCCCCCCCCCCCCCGACCGAAGGTGCAAGTTTCTGGTAAAAAGTTAGGCTACTTAATTGTTACAAAAATTGTGAAAATATTATGCAATGTTATCATTTGATGTGCAAAACAAGTCGCCAATAATTAATATTCTCCTGAAATGACGTAATATTAAATTTGATGACGAATTAAAAGTTGCACTTTGTGCATAGGATTAAACAATCGAGAAAGTCCCGGACGGAGAAGTCCCAACATGCTAGTACATACGCAGAAGATCCACAGGAGCACTTGGATTTTGGTACCAATGGGCATTTCTTTCTTGTCTACCAAAACGGGACCAAACATGCCAGAATTCCGTCGGCTGACGTTACAAAGTTCAATGTCAGCAGAAACTTGTCACATGTCCATAGTACACAGTGTTAGAATAGGAGCAAAATGTGGTTTTTCACCAAAACCGTTTGGAAATTCCGATTTCCACACCGGTTTTTGCTTCTTAATGGGATGTATGTAGTTTATCTCAGTGAGTTTAGTGTTACATGTTTCAGTCGGAAAATATTGCGAAATAGCAAATTTCCACGATATAGCCAGTATTTTTAATTTCCTCAAGCTTATGACGTCATAGGAAGTATATGGGAATGTTGGTACTGATTGAGACCAATGAAAGAGAAACTCTAAGCTATCATGTAGTACCAAATGATGGGAACCGGAAAGTTCAGTAATAGGGGAAACAGACGGTTACAAAAAAATCTTTAAAACTTGATTTCTCGATGGTAAAGCCTATTGCAAAAAAGTGCCATTTTTATTGTACATCAAATTAATAAATGACGTCGTTTCAGAGAGAAGGCAACTGCTGTGCGAAACTTTTTGCCCATTAAATGTGTATTATTTTAATTTCCGCTTGGAATTCCGTGTACATTTTACATTTTGAACAGGTTAAGGATGCCTACTTGTAAGAAAAAATGCACATTTTCAGGGGGGACTTAACTTTTTTTGACGGGTTACTTTATAATAGGTGGAGTGTTACCAGGACTTGATTGTAAAGTACCGGCATACGATTGCGCGCTTATAAAAGCGTTACGAAATATACACGCAAAACATCCCGTCTGAACGCGTTAAACTGTCAGACTCATATGGGCATCTATAACGGACAGTATATTTAGTTCATCACCAAATTGGTAAGATTCTCACACCGGCGAAATGATATAGAATAGCGCGAACACAATGGTTATCAACACTGCCGCGCGGCGCAGTGCGTAATATATGCGTGGTGCACACTTTTGACTAGAAGCGAGGTGTAAAGGAAATACTGAAAGATGTTTGCATATAGGTGATGAACAAAATATAAAGGTCATTCATACCATCTTCTTAATTGGACAATGCTAGCTATCTACCGTAGACAACACTGACCATGTTGGACAACGCGCTTACGGACACATTGCGTACTACAGAACTTATTTTCACTATAAAGAAAACATTTTTTGCCAAGGAAGATGACCAATATGTGCTTCCTTTTACTATTAATATACAGGACGTAGTGGTCATTCGCTGACCCGACTTGGCAAGAGGACCACTTGCACTGATGTTTGGTGGGCTACTAACAAAGACAGACGTTTGGGCAGTGCAATCCTTCATCCCGCCGAAGAGTGCCTGGATTGTAGTTTAAACTGATCGTGACCAACTATAAAATGGAAGGTGATCTGGGACCAATAGGCATTACCCAGAATCACCATGCAGCGACATATACAACATGAGTCAGAAATGACAACGGGAGTGTTGTTTTGTGGGGGGGGGGGGGTGTAGGGTAATTCATAGGTCATTCATGGTAGTCACCGCCTTGCCATTAAGGAATATAGAGTTGGTACACTGAACGAATCTTGAGTTGAAAGGCGTTGATCTTTCACGTAGAGAGATCTGACTTGGATATTTCCCCAACGATACGTTATACTTGTCATATGTGATTCGTCACCATGGTCACAAGCTTTGGTATACGGGGGAGGCCAACAGAAGACTCCAGAATAGAACGACAGGAATTTCCGTCATTACCGGGGACACCAGTTTCGATTGACCTCAAGAAAGGATCATACACCGGCCACTAAGGGGGGAGGATTGTCTTCAGTTGCTGGACCTACTCTGTTACATAATCAACCCACGACACCATCTATTGCGGGAGCTACGGTGCGCTAATACCGGGTATTTACAACCAGGAATGTCGAGCTTGTTCGTCATGATATGAACACTGAATCCCGGGTTAGCACTCCAACAGCAGAGTGGGTGACATGGCACAAACAACAAATAATAATAATATAAAAACCAAACATTCTAATCACCACCAACATCGGGAAACCAAATATTAGAAACTACCTGTTCATGATGAAATATAAATGACTACCAGTGACGTCTCCCCGACGATAACAATAATTCATGACCGAAAGGACAGGAATCTATTTTATATTCTTCGGAATAAGGCTTGGTTGATTTAAAGCTAAAAATTCTAAAGATTGCCTTTCAAATTGACAGCCTGAAAACAGTATCACAATGTGCTTTTAGCAGGTCCAATTTTTGGCAGGTGTATAAAAGGTCCCGAGTTTTCATTCCGGTGGGGTCTAGCTTTTTACACTCGATCTTGCATATTAATTATTTAACTTAACAATATATCGTAGCTGGGGCGGAAAAACCTCATAGTAACTCCAGAGGTCAAATGACCCAAACATCATATGTAAAATGTGGGCCCCAGTGCTAAACCTCATTATTTGTGCATTTTTGGTACATGGCGTTTTAGCTTGCAAATTTTCATGCAAATATGAGAGTAAATCATATGGCACATTCTTCAGATCTGGAGTAACTTAATTACCTAACATCTTTGATGTAGACGAAAACTTTCTAGTTGTATATGGCATTACAGCAAATTATTCGTTTTTGGTGTCTCTCGAAAAAGTTACATATGAGGTTTTGTAATGTAACGTTTTTTACTACATGTGATGGTTTTGCTTTAAAGGTCCAAATGCACAGATGAGGTTTTTCCGCCCAGCGACGATATGTAAAAAATCTAGCCTATTCTTGCCCGAAGAACTTCCACAATAAAAGGTAATTTTGATTTGTTGCAATGTTAACTGAAAGGGGCCCAAATGACTATGCCAAAGGGAAAGATGTGACTGCTACGCGAGTAACTTGCAATGCCACCATACTTGGGTAATAGGAGTATGATCATAGAAATTTCACAATTACTTGTGTCAAAGAACTAACTCTCACCTTATCTTTCAGTGTATTTTAGGGATCTTAACATGTAAAGTGAGATGCTTTATTTTGTTACGGAAACCTGATAATTGTGAAATCTCTCAGTGACTTTAAAATGTGAAGTTAAAATATTTTCAAAATTGTGTTTTGTTATTCCATGGTTTGGTAGCTCATTGACTGTTAATATATTTGCCATTATTTATACTGACAGCAATCATTGGTTATCTAGTTACATGGTGTTGAATTCAATCCCAATAGGCATTGCCAATGTGCCAATACTGTACCGTACAAAACTTATTGTCAGTACTTAGGGGATAACAACTGTTCCAAAAAGTTTAAGAACCACAGTTACATGTCATAATTAATGCTAAAAATTCCCAGTACTAATGTTTTGTGGGTGAAAAGGAAGCATAGAAGTCGGGATTTGTATGTGCTATGGAATAGGATTTTTGGGGGATCACAAGACCCCTGTTGAGTTGAATTTCCAAAACTGGGGCATTGTGGGATTTGACCAATACCCCTCTGGTGTAGTCTTACATCCATTCCTTTTCATTAACATCCCGAGTCACCATGACGTTGAAGCAACAACATTCATATATTTAAATAACAAATAAGTTAACATAAGTTGAGTTCCTGCAGCATACCAGCACTATAAAAATTAGTGTAAAATTACCTGAAACTGCGTCAAACAAATGGCTGTATTAGAACTTAGTAGGGAAATAATATAATCTAGTACGTTAGACCCTAATTTAAGGTGGCTAGAAGCTTTTTGAGTTCAGTTTTTTTTAAAAAATATCCAAACATTATTAAAGACCTTATGAATGGTCATTGATACAATTTCAGTGACTACATACTGTTGAAGGAAAACAATAAAAATGAAATGTACCATTTTATGTGCAGAAAATTTGGAAAGCAGTCTGCCCAAGAATAAAGATTCCATAAAATTGCAGGTTAATCAAATTCATGGCGTATTTGTACACCAAACTTGATTAAACATGGAAAAGGGTCGACTTGTGGATGAGGCCTAAGTTAGGGTGATTTTTCCACAAACGTTCTCACCAAAATAGACCTGTTTGTAGTGTTTCGATTGATTTCATTTTTACTGTATTTTTGGGAATTGTGCAGAATTGCTCACAGAAAATACTGTATTATTTAGAGAGTGGAAAGAGTGAAACAAATTCTTTTATTGGGAAACCCAAATTATGACCAATTTTTCGTTAATTCTGTGGCAAATAGGGTATCTAAAGATTATAAATTGCATTTCTTTCGAACTCCAAATGCCTTCAATATGCCAAGGGCATACCTATAAATAAGAATAAATCCAGCTACAATTTAGAATTGGTTTGATGATTTACCAACTGTCAAACTTGTTATAGTGATATGATAAAATAAAAAAAAAAAAAAACTCTTTTGCTTCAAAATCAAGGGTGTCATGTTTCAATAAATGTTGTGTGATGACTCCACTGGTATATACTTACTTGCCCAATCGAACATAACATTGAATGGAATATCCAATAATTAAAACACAAAGCAAAAGATGGAAGTACACTTTGGTTGACTTTATATGAGTTGCTTCTATTTTTGATGGTCTAACCCCAACATTGGACAACACACTTTTTTCACTATTTTGCCATAATGGCAAAAAAGCGGATCCAGTCACACTGAATTAAATTATTTAAGAGGTACGACCTATTGTGCTATACCTGTCGATTGATAAACTTATTTTCAATTAAAACTATAGAAAAGACACTGTCATGACATCTAATAGTGGAAACATTTGTCTCATTTTCAGTGATTTACTGTGGATTTGTACTACCTTTTCCATTGTTCTTCAAAGTTTCGTTTTATTTAGGATAAATTGTTGCAGATGACATCTCCGGGGCTGTTCACATTTTCAACTACTAGAGATGATATAAGTGTGGGCAAGGAATGGCTTAATGATTCATATCTCATAATAAAAAACAATATCTTTAATATATGCGTTGTAATATAGCGTGCATTAAGACAATCAGTGATTCACCCGAAAGCGTCAACATATTTGAAATTGCTAGTAATAGATTAAAATTAACGGATAGGTCTGTATAATTCTCAAAGTTATTTTTTCCAACTGAGAAAACTTGTAGAAAAGGAAGAAACGCCAGTCTCAAAGATAAGAATCTCCATGGAATTAAGGGTTGTAGTAGCTGTCAGTACGGGACAGTAATGACTAAAGACGGATCTGTGCTGATTTAGGTGCTTCTGGTTTATCATTTTCAGGGTAGGTTAGGATACTTGTACTAGTTACCGACTGCCCCCCCCCCCCCCCCCCAAATATCTGATTTATGATGATTTTTTAGATTTTATGATAGCAAAATCATGGAGTGCCTTAAATTTAGACGAAATAAGCAAGTATGTTCACGCAAACACCTCTGAACAAACTCCTGGCAAAGAGGGGTGCAACTGGCCCTGTGATACTCAGTGCAGAGTGTGCCTGTCCTGTATGGGAAAGATCAAATCACGTCAAGAGTTTCACCCAAGTTAAATAACCAAAAAACAATCAGTAGCGAAAGTGGAAACATTATTTTGGGTTAGATTTGGTCACAAAACCCACCAAAAAAGAATGTTTCCACCTCGCGAGATGGGTGGTTTGTCAAGGCAGGGCAAATAAAGTTCGGTAACGTGTGTGACTTGCCGAAGAATGGTCTAGATGAGAACGGAATCGGTACGATCTATGTCTTGCAGAAAAAGGGCTACCTGGAAACACATCAGGTATACTGCTTCTGGTGAGGAATGCCCACAAAAAAATGGACATCTCCTGTTGTCTGCCCAGTTGCAGAACCATGTTACAGACCAGACAATGACTTTGTCGAATTCCCATGGACGCAGGATATTTGTGTGGTCTCTGTCTAGACATAATCTGAGTACTTGTTTGGGCCGATAAGATAAGCAAGCTTGAAAGCCTGGACATCAGCACAGGGGGACCTACTTTGTTCAGGAATTATATTAAGTAACCGTGCTTGCACGTTCAACCATCTTGAGGAGAGTCATGGGCATTATGGATAGTGAGGGAGGCTAGGACTCATGACAACCCTATTTTGCATAAAGGGACATGTCGTGTTTTATGCCCCTTTTGCCAAAATACATAACGAACATTGATTAGCCTTTTTGTTTATGTGCTACGATTCGGCCATTTGGGGACTTTGCTGTAGAGCTAGTGTACCCGAAGAACATCGACAGTGAGCTCATGGTGCTGCCCGAACCAAGCAATTTTGTGTTTTTCACTCCAGGACGAATTATCCGGTTTCCCGCCTCGTTCCCTTCGCCGCTCATGCCGCCGATATTGTGCGTGCCATGGATTCTTCGATCCATTCTGAGGTGTTCGCTAACCTGGGTAGGTAGTTGGCCAATGAGCATAAAACAAATGTCGGTAGTGTTATAACACCCAGTCATACTGCAGTTTCTACAGTTGGTGATCTTCTTTCCGGATAATCTGGACGGTTTTGACCGATAATTTTCCGATGAATATAATAAGTCACTTAATCTCTGCGATTGGAATGAGTGCCAATACACACTCCATGATGTCCTCATTGAAACAAATTCCCTGGCATAGTTTCCAGGCATTCATAAGAATTGGAGACAGCCGAGGATCTCCTAATGTGTCGGTCAAATCTTGCAGCTGCATCATCAATCATCGGTTAAGACGCTCGGTGGCATCCAACTTTGTACCCCGGCTTATTTTCTGTCTCACAATAAGTTGTAAAAATGAAGCAAGGGTTATGTCAGTGTGGGTAAGCGTCGATTTCACGTGCATCAGCTCTGAGTAGAGGAAACTGAGTGATTCCTTTGACAAAAGCTTTCAACTGGGCTGCGCTCAATTTATCTGGGTTGTCTGCCATGTACCTTGATGTTTAAGGGTATCCTCATATCTCCTTCGAAATAGAAAATGTCCCAGCTTTGCTTGGCTTCTGCGAGATGAAAAAAATAAGACAGTGCACAGTAATTAGAGCCGTCTCCTGCAGGCACTTTCGCCCGATCCAGTTTCCGTAATCAGGGGAAATGGAAAACAATGTCAAAACGACGAGTACTCCCTGGCCAACCCAAACCTTCATGAACGATTTCTTTAAGCATTTGACGTTCTTCCTCTATTGGCCCATCCGAATTTGTGAAGCAGCCCAACTATTCTCGTCAGCTATAGACTACAGCAATGGGACGGTTTCCTTGAAGTGAATAGGATTATCACATTACATCCACTTCTTTAACACCATATTCGTCTGTCATGGCTTTCACTTTGACAAGCGCAAATGTAAACCGGAACGCAAGTTGGCAAGTATTTGTCGGGCCTTTTCTTTGTACTGAGAAACAGAACCCAGGCCGTCCGCTCCATCTTTGATGGTGACACGACAAGAGCACGTCAGGATCGTGTTGTTGTGGGGTCCATTCCATTCGCAGTCATGCCCTTTTCGATGTCGGGATTTAGTTCTCCAGTTCTTAAGCTATGGCAAATAGGGAGGACCACTTCACAGCTCTAATAGATGGTGTCGGCCTTTCTGGTTGCCTTTCGAAAATCACAGAGAGTCAATGGGTCCCTGATAAGCTCTGTGGGAGAACGAGATTGCCTACATCTCAATGATTGATCGGCGTAGATGGTTACTCCTCCCCTTCAGCCAGGACTCCATGAGTATTACATTGCCAGGCAAAAATTCGCGTCAACACTTGGGTCACTTCTGGGTGGTTGCAAAACGCGTGCCTTGTGTTGTATTATTCTTTAAGTAGTAAAAAATAAATCATGTTGAGATTTGTACTGCCCTTTGATTGTAGTTTGGATCACCTAATAGCAAGACATTCTTCCGTTGTTATTTTATTTGTTGGACCATCTCCTTTCCATAATTTGGCAATCTCCTCTTCTCTTGGGGTCGAACGATACGTATATCGTTTAACCTTTCAAAAAGAAAAAAACAAGACTCTCCTTTCTTCACAAAATGCTTATAAGCAACAAAGTCATCTAGAGCAGCAACATATCACTTTCAGTCTGACGTTTCTTGCATAAAATCGGGTCAACCTTGTTAGGTGGATTTTCGTCGATGAAATGATTTTGGCTGAAGAACTGCTTATTTTTTTCGGAACAGTTGACGGTGTGCCGCATGATCTGCTGCACGGCATGATGACATCCCAACCAGTGCTTCCGTATAGGCAGGGTGCTTTAGCTGTGTCCATGGATAGATGCTAAGTGTCCTTTCAGAGGACATGATGTTCGTCGTGCTAATTGGGATGGTAAACACTTGGGGCAGATAGCCTGAAGTTGCAAAACATTTGTCAAACATTCTCTGCCAGTCATATATGCCCGCAGTCACAAAAACCAGACGGTGGCGATGGACTGACTGACATTATCACAGAGGGAACAAACTTATATATTACGCTACCTCTCGTATTGCAATGGAAATGTTCAATAGGAATACTGTTGGACGGTCATGTGGGAGTGGGTGGCTGTGAAAGCAAGTGCTTTGCCAATTTCATGTGGAGTTTTACTGCTTTTACAAGCCGTGATTCCAGATGTGTTTGGGGCATGAGTTGTCTTGACCCTCTTTTCTTGTCCCTAGGTACAGAATTTCATCACTGCCTTCGAGTGTGGTATGAATTTCGGAGAGCATGGCAGGTTTTTGCCAATTGGGTCTACTTATTGCATACCTATTGAGCTTTGCCTACAACTGCTACAAAAACTTGGAAGGGAAAAACGTATTATTTTCCCTTGTACATTCAACATAAGATTGCTAATTTGAAAACATTAGAAAGTTTTCAGTCACATTGCGGTTAGTTTATCGGATGCGAAGCGTTGGCCGCACTTCTACAAAATCTGATGAGGTTGCTTGGTGATCTTCCCATTCAGTTTTATCTGTATAAATTTTATAGAAAGCAGAATGAGAAATGAGAATATGGAAATTATGAATGCCAAAATATTGTGCCTACCACATTTATAATTCCTTACCAATTTAGGAACCATAAAAATTTAAATGCATATTAATGCACCCGGTAGCAGTACTTATTTTATTCTATTTCAAGCAAACGTAAACATAAAATGTTTGTGGCTAATTAAACAGTGGATAAATAACCATTTTTATGGTTCTCAAATTCAGTGTGGCTGGCGATGAGAGAGAGAGAGGGGAGAGAGAGAGAGCGAGCGGAGAGAGAGATGAGAGTTCTCGTTTTTTACCTATACCTTTATATGGGTGCTAGTAGTAAGGGGGACTACAGAAAACGACTTGAATGCAAACATGGATATGCTTTTAATGATTAATTTTTCTGTATCATGGATAAATACTGCCACTCGATCTCTATAAACTTTACAAAAATTGTCCATCCAATTCAATCTTCTAAAGATGGGATTGACTGTCAATAATAGGTAGTGTATGCGTTATACATATGAAGGAACATACATATAAGGATGTTCAACTGTCGGTTTTTATTTGGAACAAACATAGATCACAGCATCATAAAAATATAATCAAAAAGTCACCACCCCCCCCCCTCCCCCCCCCCCCCCTGGCCCGAACTAGGATTTTGTTAGGGGAGGTGGATTTTTTTTCGCAAAATGGACGCATAAACACACATTTTTTTTTTTTTTTTTTTGTTTTTTTTTTTTTTTTTTTTTTTTTTTTTTTATTTCTAAAACATTTATTTTTTTTTTTTTTTTTGTGTTGGCTCGCCCGATCGGAAAGTATATTTTTGGCCTTTTTTAGTTCTTATTCGAGGTTTTGGATTCATTGTTGGAATGGGGGGGGGGGTGGAAGAAGCATCCGCCCCAACGCCACTCCCGTGTTAAGGGTTGATCAAAGGACCACTTTTAATAAGTTGCAATGGGACGTTCGAGCAAAAACCAAAGGGTCTTTTGTTGATAGAAGCCACACTTAAAAAAAACAGTGTTTTAGACAGTGAAGACAAGGTGGTGTTTAGAGGGTAAATGTTAGCAATTAAACACTTTGGTTTAGAAATAAAACACATGGTGTTAGAAATTAAACATTTGGGTTTAGAAATTAAACAGTTGGGGTGTAGATATTTGACATGTTTATGAGATTAAACGGGTAGGGACGCGTTTAACCCCTGCCCGCTCCCTCGCACACGCGAAAACGTTTATTAGACCTAGTCTCGGATATATCTACTGTAAACAAGGAGCCATTGTGAGACGCGGACACAACTTGGCTTGGTTTTGGCTTGTTTCGTGCGTCAATAGGCAAGCGGGTAAGACTGCATATAGACGGCGCATGTAAAGCGAAAAATGCATTTTAGGTCTATTTCGTCCTTTTGAGAATTAAGTGGGTACCCTGTTTTTGTTGATGCACGGTATCATAAATTTCGTCATATTCGCATATCTTTCATAACATTTAAAATAAAAAATAAAAACCAAAATCGATGTTTTATATTATTATTTTAAGGGAGGAAAAGGACACTGTACAAGTTTTGGCCAAAACTTTCTAATATTAAACATCTTATATAGCTCAAACAGAGTCAATGCCCCCACTTTTTTAAATTTTAGATTTGTTATCTACACCGAATGAAAATATCATATACCAAAAAAGTAAAGATATTCATTTGATTATTTTTATTGTCTTCAGTCACCCTTAATAAGGATTCCAATAGAAAAAAAAATACACAAAAAGGGGGGGGGGGCGTGTTTGGACAAATGTGCTCATGTCTCTAAGTTCTCAAATTCCAATTCAAAGATTCAAACACCACCAATTTAAAACTCGTGTAAATTTTAAACATGGTTTTAAAGTGATAGCAAGTAGCAAGAATGGTGGAATGGTAGATATAATTCTAATTTCTAAACACTTACATGTCTCCCAGGTGATGCTATGCAGGGCCCTATAGAGTTAGTATGGGCAAAAAACACAAATTTTCGTCAAGATTTCGTGTTTACATGTTACACATGTTACACCAAAGGTGACGTCTAAATTTGGGATTTCTTGGCAGCCGCCTGCTTGGTTACGTTTGCTTCAGCTCAGCTTTGCATAAGTAGTACAACTTCAAATATAACTTAGTTTCGCTGTATATATCGTTTATTATCTAATTTCGATTACAATACCAAGATAAATAAATCTGATGTACAGATCTCAATATAACACGTTAGGTAACTATCAAATAAAATAAAAACAAAATAATAAAAACGGAAATTTTAAGATAGCGCCACGACACCACACTAATACAACGTGTACAACCACGAGACCGGCCTACCATGTATGCATGTCATGCATACCGCGGAGCAATTAACTGACCCCTGGGCCTGCTGAATCAAAAACACAGTTCTGCGCATATAATTATGCCAGCGGTCGATACTCCTATTGCATTACCCAATTCAAATTTGGTTCAACTGCCGAAATATAGCCATGCATATTTGCTATGTCACCTAACTAATTGTAAATGTCACCTTGCAATGATGACACTGTGTGTTCAGGAATGATTTAAGTAATAACGACACAGATAGTACATCTCACTAGTCAGATTATATCGCGCATAATCTATGGTTATTTAGGAGTACTTTTTCAACCCTCAATTTCTGGGATTGACTCATGGCGCAACGTTGCTAACGCAAAAACAACATCAACATTCATCAGGGAAAGTCTTATTCAAATTCTGTTTTCAGCTTCCGATAGCCGAGACCATACCGGATTTTCCCATTATCATTGCGCATATAATTTTGACCACCTGAGGTCAAAGAAATCTCTCGAACGTCATGAACACATACTGCAGAATTTCTAAACTCTCTCCGAGCTGTATCACAAATATGACGTCACCATTCAGTAATGATAGTAATTGAGCGGCGCTCTTCATTCGTAATTGTATACGAAGAAGTGACTTCGTGCAGGGACAAATTCACTGGTTCGCTGCAAAGCAAGCTCTTTGCGGTCGAAGTAGTACTGGCGTTTGTTCCATGGTTCTATGACCGAATTCACAATTTCTACGTTGCATGGTCACTAATGTTTTGTGGACAGAATTGAACTGTTGCGTAATGCTTCCGATTATGACAAAACTGTTTAAAGAGCAAATTGGTAACATATATAAATCGCTATAGAAACCGCAACATGTTGCCTGAGATAAAACGACTGTCTTTTTATATGGTTAACAACAACAAACAACAGACCAAAACGGTCTTCTAAGTGTACTTACTGCACAGTAGAAACTAAACACCGTAAATCTACGTGCATACTATGTCATGCCTGAGTGGACCAATTTGTTCAAAGCACTGTGTAACTGGTGTGAATAGATCTGTTATGTAGGACATACGCATGAGTTAGTATACAGGTAAGGTTACGCACGAGTTTGGGGAACGGGCCCCTGGTACGTACGTAAATAGTGAGTAAGTATATTCACATTTTGGTTGTTTTGATGAAATTTGGCGTAACTACTTTTTTCATAGTGTTCTACAAATACAGCCTGTCTCACAAAAAGTGGTACATCAGAAATAAAATGTGGTTAATTATGAAAGGACATCGCCGGATAAGGAATGAATGACACCCTCTATAGTTTGCATGAGAACAGATGAACTTGAAACGTTCCGCATTTTAAAGGCACGTGTTCAAAGTTTAACTTTTGCCGTTATAAAAAAAAACCCACTTTACATAAATTCCCTAAAAGTCGGTTTTATGTAAAATTATAATACAGGCTTCAATGGGTAATTGAAATTTCCAAATATGAACCCTCAAGGACCACAATGCGGATTTGCAAGGATGTGCGTTATATTATTTAGCAACATATATATGAATGGCATTCTGGTTCTTGGGGAGGAAAGACCTCATATTTGCATTTTTTGTTTTCTGGGGGGCCGGAACACTAAATGGAATTGCCAAAAACAACAACAACCTATTACATACATACCATATCACATCACTATGTGGTAAGGCATGCTATCTACCATGGGCTCAGTTCAGTAGCCATGGATGGGCCCATAACAACAGCTGACCATGCATGTCCTGAGTATCGTAAATCATACTAAAATACAGGTGATGTATTTGCTCAATATAATGGTGAATGAAAGCAATTGAGCTGCGCCATGGGAATTGTGATTATTTAGCTCATAACTCATGATATAATAAAGTTTGTTTTGCGAGGCGTAGCCGATGTCAAATACATAAACAATTTTATCGAAGGTTGGGCATTCGTGTTTCCTAGCAACATGATGCTGACTCGCTTTGGTCACATGTTGCAGTTCCCCCCTTTCAGGTTTCGCGGACTTGCCATTATCATTTGCGCATGCTTGTGGTCTTTTCCTCATTCAGTCTCTTGTTTTTCATCCGAGTCGGTCGCGGATAGCTTGCGTGCCGAAAATCCCGCCCTCCCACCTCTCATATTTAAGTTTTGTGTTTTTTATTTCGTTTATTCCGGTTTGTATGCACCGTTTCAGCTAATACCCTTTTGCAGTTTTGTATGTTGGAAAACCGTATTAGATTTTCTTTTATTGTTCAGTCTTTTTATTTGCTGGGTATTAATGCAAACTTAAAGGCAAACGCCAAAAAGAGCTAGAGCAAACACTCAGTAGGATAATCAATTAATGTGATTTGTTGAACAATCTTGAAGGCATACGCCAAATTGGGCTAGATTATTAACACCCAGTAATGAATTGCTATTGAAGTCAATTTCAATTATGGATTCTTGACGGCAAATGCCAAAATGGGCGAGAGCAAACACTCAGTAGAATTGTGCTATTATATTCACGGAGGCTTGAAAGCAAATGCCAAAAAACGGCGAGAGCAATGTTCACTGGATATTTGCTTTTATATTCAGTTAATTTGATTGTTGAACAAACTTAAATCGAATGCCAAAAGGGGCTAGAGCACAAACGCTCAGTAGGAACTTGCTACCTTCTAATCTGGAATTGTTGAACAGCTTGAAGGCTAACGCCAAGAGCGGCACGAGCATACGCTCAGTAGGGTTGTGCTATTATGGTCATTCAATTTCAATTGTTGAACATCTTGAACGCAAACATCATAGTAGCTAGAGCAAACGCTCAGAAGGATGTTGGCAACTCAAAGGCAAACGCCACGATGGAATAAGGATATTCATCTTACTGTACCAATTGTGATATTTCCTTCAATCTTAAACATACTACTTCTTGCATTATTGTACTAATTCTTGAGTACTTATATATCTCACACTGTCTTGATGTAGATTTGTATGTTGATGAGAGGGCGCAGGATATTAAATGACCTCTCGGATGAAAACTAAGAGACCACTATGCCATTTTCGTTTCCTTGTCTAGTCATTTGATAAATAGCGCGGTCATGGAACATGCTTCATGCGGGTCATTGTGTTGTATTCCAGAGTCTGCCTGGTGTGAAGACGGTTATGCAATCCTAGTCTCAGTAGCATAAGTGTTATGACGTCTCGTGGACGTCTAAGGTCAGAAATACCTTTCAAACACAAATAAATGAGCCTTGTGCACAAGTGATCTAAATTTTATATAATACAACAGATTTTAATGATTTGTAATTGGTTCAAGAATTTGGTATGTCCACAACAACATTACATAGATCAAAATTACACAATTACACACAATTAGTTTTATACTTAATTTGTAAACAAGAATGTCCACTTTTTCCCACCTTGCTGTTGCGTTCAACGATCTGTCATCACCAGCGAAATCCAAAATGAATCATGCAAAGTCACACATATAAAACTAACTCTCAGGTAATATATATTCCAAGGGAATCTTCTCAGTCCTGAAGGTAATCTTGTCCAGCAGTTCAAGACGACGGGGTTTTCCCTCGACGACACTAATATTCTGCAATACAGTCGAGGTATTCTACCACCATCAGTCTGTCGCTAATGTCCTCATTTAGGACCACAAACTGGAATCTCCTTTTGATTCCAAAACTGAAGCTCTTCTGGCTTAAAAGACGACAGCAGACAATCTAGCTATCAAGCTCCGGCGGCATCCAAAGTATTAATCCTGGCACTATGTGGGTTAACACTAGCTATAACTATACTGTATAGCTCCAGAGCTCTGGTGTAGCTCTTGATTTCAACTACAGGCCTCAGTCCTTCTGTCACAAGTACTATTTAAACTTCACAAGCTAGATTCCCCTTCTAACAATAATCAGTACTTTCATCATCATGCATAATAAAACATAACCTGTACACTACGTGACCAATTGAAAATCACATTAATATACAGTTCTTAATATATATTAATTGGGGGAATCCCCTGATCATGCAACATGTTTGATCTTAAAGCCATAAAAAAGTTGCTCAGTTTATAGTTTACATCTTGGGAAATTACCAACACCTGTCTAGTTGTCAACAACAGGTGCATCTCTCTTTCAAACACAGCAATAGGGGAATCCCCTTTCTCTTTTATAGTAAACAAAGTACTTTCCGTGCGAAATCGTTTCTCAAATTAAAATTAGAAAATAATATTTTGATCAAAAAATTGTGAGGGTAAAATAACAAATAAAATTGAATATGAATTGAAATAAAATTTCCAAAATCTGCTTTTTACAACTCTTACCATTTTGTGCGTTAATTTTACCTACCGTTTACACAGTGAAAAGTTTTACAACGTTTTTTATAATGTTCTTGCATACTGCCCCTCAGTCTATATTACATAAAATTGTAATACTAAATCTCTGAACAAAATTTAGGCAACTCTGGACAAGGCATCTGCCAGACATTTTCTTTTCCTTGATCTGTCTTATGTCCAGATTGTAGTCTTGTAGAGGTTAAACTCCACCTGACAAGTCTGATTTTGTTTTCATCTTATGGATGAAAGTCAACGGATTGTGATCCATTTACACTAGAACTGGGTGCACTGTTATACTCAAGTACACTTCAAAATTTTCAATGACGTAGCAATTGCAAGCATTCTTCTCAATTGTTTAAGTAGTTTTTTTCTGATGTTTGTCAAACTTCTTCGAGTAATAAATACCGGATGATCTACATCATTTTCATCTGCTTGCATGAGAACCTCACCACCACAGCCTACACAACCTGGCATCACTCCACCTTGGAATTGTTACTGAAAGTCTGGCGCAATAAAACTGGCGCATTCATCAAAATTGACCTGATTTTTCTCAAACGCTTTTGGCATTGCTCTGACCACACAACTTTGTAGCTCTTCGTCAGAAGGGGTTGTCCATGGACCACGCAATTCTTTTTCTGAGAAATTTTTTACTTATCATGAGATCTCTCTTTGCTTGCTCTGCTGTGGCGTGTGGGAACTTCTCAATTGCTTCAACTTTGCAGTGATGGCCTAATTTGCCCTTCCTCAACATCCCTAGTAGGACCTTTGCTGGCAATTCACTTTTCATTCACATTTCACCAGATTCACAGTTAAACCAGCTTGAGATATAGTTTCTCAAACTATTGATGGAGCTGTCTCATGTGTTCCCTTTCCGCCCATTTTCACCTGTACACAAAGGAATCATCCACTTACGCTTCACAATATTTCTTTTCTATGGGCTAATGGCCCGCAACTACGCCTGGTGACTTACTACTCACACTCCGTACTCTGATTGGTACTCATCTATGAAGTGCGGCAGATTTTTGAGACCAAATTCGGCATTCTTTTTTGTATTGGTACACGGCCATCTGCTAACAAAAGGCTTGAAATTTCTTCTTTCTTTGTACGGTCAGTGAATGGGACTTGTCCAATAACCCTTTCAACAATCAAATTTTGCTAAGCAAATTTGGCATTTCCAACTCTATCTATTCCAATCACAATATCCGTGGGATCTGAAATATGAGGTCGGTTTTGGGACAGGTGACTTTTTTTCAGAAATCTGTGACAACACCTTAATGAACATCATCTTTGGGTAACCAGACATGTTATCTCCATTCGCCTATTTCTGTTTTCTCTCTATTCCCCGAATTTTCTACCTTTCTGGTGTCACACCGTTTCGCTAGTAAGAATCCCGTCGCCGTCCTTCTCCGGGGTTTAATGTATTCCACGTAACCTGACTCTTTATCTGTTTGCTCCCCGTTCCTATAGGGATGTTGCTATCTAAATCGGATAGATTTAACCTACATCAATGTCTGAGTTATGACATGTGTCTCACTGGATACATCAGGAAATATGCTTTCCCACTCTAATTACTCTTTCAATTCTTTTTCAATCAACCTTGTATGACTTTCTGGGAGTGACCTAATTTTCTGTCTAAAGTCAATATGTCAGAATTTTGCAATTGCACAAATCATTTTCTGTGTTTTACAGTGCTGTCTTTGTTTCAGGTACTGGACTCTGTGATGTCATCATTAACCACTGTTATGTACTACACATGCCGGCTAATAGTAATCACCTCCTCTCACTTAGTAACTCTTTTCTCCATCTTAACAAATAATGTGATCCCTAATTGTCGACTTTTACGTCTACCTGGTGTTTTGATCACATGTCAAGGTCTCTCCCACTTTGTTCCACTATCATATGGTCACCGAATCATGTGATTGTTCTTGGCAAGTGTGCCCTTTTAATTTAAAAATGTTCCAATAACTTTTGTCAACCCCAACACCCGCTTATTTTTAATACTCTGTTTCGGCATCTTTGTCATACCATTTTTTCATTTTGGCCTGGCTATGTTGAGATTTTTGTTTTGGCATTTCTGTGGCTCTTTGGAGCCTGTGACTGAATTAGAACACATAGTCTATAACAATTCAAATCAGGATTTTCACACAACCACACTTTTCTTGGGGTCATTACGCTTCAATTGTCCCCCCCTCACTTTTGTTACGCAACAACCAACTCAAATGGACTAAATCCTAATGACTCCTGTACAATACAAGCCTCCCTGGTAGCCAATAACAGGAGATAACTCCCTCATCCCAATCCCCACATTCAAAACCTAGGTCTTATATCATTGTTTTTCAATGTTTGGTGTGCTCCTTTCTAGGGCCGTCCCTGGGATTCTGGGTAGGGTAATGCTGAAAACTGTACGGGAAAACTTCCCACTGTATGCATGAATTTGTTTGGAAACAAACCTGACATGAAATTTGGTGAATCCTGAAGAACTGAATTGATTTTGGAAGGCCTACATAGGGGAAAAACTTTGTTAGAGCTTCATCACTATATTCTGTGCCCTTAATATTTCCTCAAGGTTATAGCCTCAGAGGAAATCTTGTGGAAGCACACTATTTCAGTCAATACTGATTTCCTGACTTGGTCTTTGGAAGTTGGTGCGACGCAATCTATTAACAGCAACAACAACCCACCCTACTAAAATGGCTCATCAAAATGCTGGTATTGGTTACAAGGGAGCAGTAGTAATTTTCTGATCTGGGCTTGCCCCACCATTTTAACATGTGTGACACGTCTTCACAATACTCAGACCCAACTTTTCGAGGAAGGCCAACCAAAAATGACTCCTAATTTCTAATTCTGTCATGTGGTTTTTTTTTTTCTCATACCTCAGTGTCCCTGCCATGGGACCTATCATGTGCTATGCCTACCATGTTCCCTGTGGTATACCTTTGGCACTACAAATTTGATGCACACGCCTTCCATTCTCATCTACAAGTGCTCGGGTCGAGGCTGTCGCCATTTTTCTTCTCCTGGTACCCACCCATTTTTCTTGTTTACCCATACCATGTACTTTTGCCTCGTCTTGCCTTTTTGCTTTGTCACCTTCCTTCTCCACTTCACTTTTGCTCCTTATCACCTCTCCCTACCTCTCTCCTTCTTCTCCTCTGATTGTCGATCCATCAGTTCTTTCGTTGTTTCTCTTTTTTGAGTCGCCATCTGTTTCGTCTGAGAAGAGTATGTGGTTGTTTTTTTTTTCTACCTGGGGTCTGGATTTTCACTAACAGGGAATTTATATGAGAGTCTCCCGCTGAGATCGGGTACTAATTACCTCCAAATGATTAATTTCGTTCCTCTACATTTTGAGAGAAAAAAAGACCCCTCTAAATTTGGGACCCAGTCATCCCCTCGGTGCGCTTCCCTATAATATGATTACCTATTACGTCCACTTTTTTGGTACATTCAGGTACTCCACCTCTGTTGTTTTCCTGGCAGGCCAAAGTATTCCCCTTATTTTCTTTGCTACATACAGACCACCTAAAATCTTTTGTTTATAACTTCCTCTAACTGTTCCTCCCTCTTTCCTTATCTAAATTGGTCCAAAATGCATCTGGTTAGCATTAGCTTATTAAATGCTTGATAGAAAGTTAGTATTATTTAATTCGAACAAAAGGTACACAGCAAAAACAGAATTTCCCCATTCAAAGTATAGGTATTGCCTGCCGTTTCTCCTTACATACACCAACAGGGGGCGCCATAAACATAACAAATTGGTCACATCATCTATATGTATGAGTATTTTTTGACTCATAGCCTGCTCACTGTTTTTCTCCGTGAGGCTTTTCTAAGTCATTGACGCTAGTTACTACTGGCACGTGCTCGGGAAAATGTCCTATTTCCTCATCAAATTTATCCACTGTACCGGCACCTGGGAAACTATGGGATCTGGGAATCCCTCCCCCCCCCCCTGCCCAAATCATTCCTAACAACATGAATCCCCCTTTAACAGGAGTTCCTTGTCTAACCCCCCAATTGTTACGTTCCAGAACCAATTCGATTTCAAACTTATTTTGTGTAGAGGGGACCTAATACAATCCATACCTATCCCCTGACTCAATGCACTAGTTCATGTGGAAGTCTCAATATCAAATGGAAGTGCATCTTCCAATCTCATAGACTGTGCGCAGCAACGTGTCTCCATGATTTCTAATCGGTTTTGGATCTAATAAACTATCATCACCTGAAAGTGAAACAAAAATCTCCTCCAAACATAAAGGATTAAAGTCATAATCCCTTACTTTTTTCGTGTGTCAATTTGTCCCGTTTGTGGAATTGTCTTGTTTTTGAACATAAGAATGAACTTTTGACTCAAAGTAACTTCACAACCTATTGGTTTTGGCTCACTTATTGCTCTCTCTATTGGGATGATAGCCATGTATCCCCACCACCGTGACCTTGTATGTCCTGGCGTCTTACAGTGATTTGCAGGTGAACTGGTGATTTGGGTTTCCCATCCCATGCGTTTGATTATTCGCACCAGTACTGTTCTTACTTTCTTTGCTTCCCTTTTCATGGGAACCTGATGGGATTTTCCCCTCCTGAGTGCTACCATGAGACCTTTGTTTGAACCCGACCTTATTGTTGTACTTGTAACTATTAATAGCTTGGCTCGGCCTACTATAATGAACTTAGTTTGTGAGTCAAAGCATAATCGTCGGCCTTCACGGCTCTTCACGCAAACTGTCCAATTTTTGTTTTCAATCCATATGTGTTTTGAAATATGGATGATACACTGTTGAACTCTTCAACTAAACATCAACTCCTCTAAGTTGACCAAAATTTTGTGCCCTACTTCTGTTGAGAGAAGCCACCGATCAAACATTTGTCCTTTACACGTGGCAAATTCAACATGGGTTTTGGTCATCTTTTTCTGACAAGACCTGAATTTTTGTCTATAGCCTCTGGCAACAATTCATATGCTTTGGCACTCCTCTTACCTCGTCATAATCACTACATCTGTCTAATGACATGGCCGCATATATTTCTCGGGCTTTAACCAATGAACACTGACTGTACCAATAACAAGGTCCAAGACTCCTTGGGCCTTTTCAAGCTATTGGCCAATTTTTCTCAAGTGTAAAATTATTTGTTCTACTTCGTGTCTTGAAATTTTAGAACCAGGCGAATATTTTTCGGCCGCATCACACCCAGTTTTCTTGAAGAGTCTGATGAGCTAGCCTGTTGTTCAATTTTTCTTAGTCAGTTAGCTTCAAGCTCTTTCTGTTTTCATTCATTTTGCAATTTGCCTTGGCCAGATGCCTTTTCTTTCCATTTTCGGTAATTCCATCTCTTTTTGGTTGCATTCCTTTTTGCATTTGGCATTTTTTCTTTTTCTACTCAATTCCTTCTCTTTTTCTTTTTGCTGCAGTTCATTCCTTGTTTTTGTTTCAATCTCTTTCCTGTTTTTGTCCATTTCCATCTTTTTCAATTCTATTTTCAATTCCTTTTGAATTTCAAGTTCTTTAACTTGAATGCATCACTTTTGCCATGTTCCTTAATTTCTTCTATCCTATCCAAATATGAACCATCCCAAACATCTTCCTGGGCAAACTTTTCAATCAAATATTCTTGATGACTTGCTTCTCGTGCATTTTTTGCCTCAAGTCCTAAAGGCTTGGCTAGTTTTCATTAACCTGCTTCTTCTCAGCTCCATCAACTTCTGCTCCCATTATCTGCCCTAATGAAACTCTTCGGGATTAACTCATTGTGGATTGTACGCTACAACACAATATAATATTGACTTATAAATTGAACTCAAACTACAAGTAGTACATGTAATACACACAGCAATTTTTGTATGCTAAAATGTGCATACAATCCATTTCTTTGCATGCAACGCTTGGACGTGTTTTTACACTCTCTGTAAGCACAGAAAGATGCTATTGACTTGTATTGACTTGCTAGGCGAGTTTTGAGCCAACTGACTGCCCCGGCAGCTAAACCGGGGACAGTACCTCGCCAACTGCTATATCCAAGGGTAGCGATGGATTTAATATGTACTTCTTGTGCACTATATACTACGGCATCTTAATGATATCAGGCCGGACAAAGGTACTGCGAC
>JAMKCH010032170.1:0-58674 GCA_023653785.1 Ophioderma brevispina | reverse complement strand
ACATGTTTAGGGATGAATAGGGTTTTTCTTTAATTCTGTCTCGGCTTTGGTTGATTTCTTTCATTCAAATCCTCCTACCAAGGATAAAACAAAACACTCCCCATTATTTTTTTCGTATTTAGTAAAGGCACCTGATCAATAACCATTAGCAAGTTGGTTTTAACACTAGTTCTCGAAGGTTAATGGCCAGAGCAATCGATACAACCCATTTGGAGTTTGGTTAACACTCGTATATACGATGGTGACAAGACAAAGTGTTTTTTAATATGTGTAATTTAAATTGCGACAAATTATTTCGTTTTCAATCCATTTTAGCATGTTTTAAAAATGTTATTTATATAGAATACTCTCAGTGTAATGCTATATAATCAATTCGCTATGATGGCGTTCGTGAGAATACAGGCTTGAGGGCTTGCCATAGTTAAAGCCTGTTTATTTTCACGAACTGCAGCTAGCTCATTGATTAATTCTATATCATACGATTTAGCGGAAGGCTCTAATTTCTAAACCTAGCGTAGGTCTGTTGAACGGCAAGTTGTGCCCCCTTCGCGGTCTGTCAACTTTTGGTTGTATGTAGTCGAGGTAGTAAATGTCCGTTTATCATTTTAATTGGAGACAGAGAGGCGTGGAGAGGACTAACTAGGCAAGGGGCCTCTAATCACATCCGTATACAGACTCCAGGACATAAGCTCAAACACCTTGATGAAGGAGGCTATATCTACTATAACGATTAAACTATAATGAAACGGTTACTTCGCCGATAGTGGCGCGTAACTAATTTTGTGTCGCCTGGCCCTAAGTAGGAACACATAGAGATCACTTTTTCCACTATGATGTTGTCTTTGTTGTGATTATGTAATGTTGATGTCTGTTTAAAAAGGGTTTAACATTTGCAATGTAATATCCACATACTTTGAGATGGATTTAACCAAACTTGGGTCACAGTGCAACATGGCATCCCCCAATTTTGATGAGGTCAAAGTCCATTCAAAGGTCATTTAGGTCATTTGTAAAATGGTCTGAAAAATGTAAATTGCTCCTGTCATTTGAAGAAGTTGAATTTCATTGGAACCAAACTGAATCATAGGTGCACACCAGGGGATCCTCATTGGTTTGAAGAGGGTCAAAGTCACATATCAAGGTTAAATGTCATGTTAGGCCTATCTTCACTAACCGCGACGGCAGGCGGCACGTGCGGTCCGAGGACCGATGTCTTTTTTTTTTAATTGGTACTTTGGTCAAAATGTGCTATTTTGCTTAAAGGCTATGGTTTTAACATTTCTCTGAGTGTTGCAGATTATTTTGACGGCCATTCTCTTAAAGGAGAACCTGTTATCAAGATAACTTACAATATACGCTATAACAACAATTATTGGACATGCATATGGAGTGGTTTCATGGGAAAATGGAAATTATATACTACCATAAACGGAATTCAAGCTTTTGTCTGACCATGCGTATTTGAAATTCGCGCTATCTTTCTGGGATATGTATTTTGTGTGTTATGCGATACGGACGGCACAGTAGCGTCATACATCTTCACACATGATGCTTTCATAATGTGTATTTCCTATGGCATGTATGACCTAAACGTGCCGGTCGTATCGCATAACACGTTATACACTGGCGCGATTTTTTTAAAATAGCACATGGTCAGACTAGATGGTTTTTTATTCATTGTTAGGGTTATATAATTCCGTTTTTCTATGAAACCACTCGATATGTGATCAATAATTATTTTATAGTGTATATTGTTTAATATTATTCGTTGTACGGGTTCTCATTTAAAGGTGTTTGTTCCGATTTATGTCCATTGTGTTCTCTACTTGATATGAGAGCCTGGCACGTGCACATACGCCCCATCAAGTACCGTGGGAAACAACGCGGTTTTGATGGGCCCTATTCAATGCGGTACCAATATTGATGGTTAACCACTAAAACGGCGGTTTTAGGTCGTCCGATAGGAAAGACCTTATGGCACCATGATTCGAGCGTGTGTCAAACTTTTGGTAAACACTTTTGGTTTAAAAAAATGCAAGTTCATACTTGGTATGCTTATACATTGGGACAAGGGTCTTATGTGGGGTAACAGATGGGGTCAAAGGTCATACCGGGTAGATCAGGATGTCCCAAAGACGCACCTTTAAAGTGGCCAAAAGGTGAGTTAAAGGGATAAGTAATGCAGGCTGGCCCTGGCATGCAACTTCCGCAGACTGCTTCAGTACCTCAACAAATCAGTGACACCCCAAAATATCATTGGAGGAACAACCTCTTCAACCGATACACCAGATTCCTCTAATACCAATGCCGGTGCATTTTAATGACCCGTCATCAGTAGTAAGATATGGCCTGCATCCTCCTCAACACGTTTACCATCCAATTTTGATGCCTAATCTTGGACCTCCGGGTACACATTCTTCCACCTTCCATCGTTAGAGTGGGCTTCAAACTTCGCAACCTCGCTCTGTTAAACCCAACCAGTACACCATGACACCGTCATTTCCAGCTAAGCCCAAGGATCGACCTATACCCAACTCATACCAGAATAACAACTTTGAGGGTAGGTGCTAAAGCCACTAGTTACTGTGTCGACATGTACTGAGGAGGAGTAAAGACCCACAAAGTAATCATGATTGAAACTGGAAACAGGCTGTAATGGATGCTTAATACCTCTGAAACCCAAACGCCGTCTGGCCTCCGACAATGCAAGGAAAACAAAGAAAAAACAACGACGATGCTCGGGCAGGCGGATGAGTGGCTTTGGTAACTACTAAAGAAAGAAGTTCAAAATGGTGTTACAAAGCAAACGTCCAACACCAAACATCTAACCAGACATATGACGCTGCACTAGATGTCTCAAGTGATGTCAACTTTACCCAACACTTAATAACAACTTCAATGAACTGGCCCACAAGCTTCAACTAGAAACTACAACTCTAGTAACAACAAGCAAGATTACCTGCAGTGATCCATAGGGGATCCATATACATGCTGAGAGATGCAATGGCACTTCTACACGAATCCCTTCTTGTACTGTTTGATATTTTAATAGTAAGGCCACAAAAAATATGTTTGTTGTGCCATTTTGGCCCGAAAATCGGAGAGGGTCGGTCGGTCGATGTTTTTTTTTGTTTTTAATACAAGACAGGAAAAGTGCAATGGCAGCAATATTTTATGTAACTAAAAAAGTTTAATGTCTTTCAAAAGGACACTATTCATCAAGCCAAATTTGCAAGGGCGATTTTGTAATGCAGCCACCAAGACCTTTCCAACTGTAGCACTAATAATTTCTGGTACAAACTATCAAAATGTCGCATTCCAAATTGACAAGATGCGACGTGGTAAATTAAAAAGTAAGAACCCGTATTTTGCATGTGAAAACACACAGCGTACGTTCAGGTGCCATCTTTACTCACACGCACATTGGACAGTATTGTACCAGATTTCATGATGATATTAAAAAAAAAAAAAAATAATATCTAAACAATGTGTCAAAAATGTTTTATGAAACACCACCCTTAATACCAGGAGTTGCAAACCCATCCTTTTTGCAGAGTCGCAACGCCATGTAGAAAACAACACACCATCGATGGTGGTAGAATTCAGATCCCCTTATTGGGGAATATGAAAAGGAGGACTTAGATGATAACATATTCCTTAAGTATTAATGGGCTTAAGTGGCATGGATTAAAACGCTCCTGGATGTTAATAATAATGGTAATTGGAATGCTGTTTTTTTTTACTTACTATATGAAACAATTTGGCGAATCTTTTTCTGGAGTGCAATATTAAGCCGGATGAGACAAAAATTAAGCTTAATAAGAATCGCTGTATCGCTGAAATTTGGAAAGATGGGAAATTACAATAATGAGATGCCTCATGTCAATTTCGATAACCAAATTATCGGACACATTCAAACATTATTATGGTAACAAGATAGTTTATAAAAAGAGCTGGTATGATAAAGGAATTAACACGTCTATCTGATATAGTGGATAATAAGGGTAAAGGTATTACTACAACTATCCTGGATTCTTTAAGAACAAGGATAATGTGAATTGGTAATTTTTAGAATATTATGCTCTTATTTATGCTATCCAGAAGACCGGGAAGAGAAGTGTTTAATAGGGAGGGGATGATGGGCTATACAAACTGATTATGTCATCCTCATCCAGTCCAAGTAATAAAATTGTAATGGGTTACAAATTTTGTGTTGATAAGCTTTTTAAATGCCAAAATAGCCGAGATGAAATGGGATTCTTTTTTGAGGATATGAATTTAATGGCAAAAGAATTACAGTATCCCAATGTCCTCCTCTCTGTCGACTAAACTCAGATTTTCAGGTACAAAATTCTGCACAAGAATATGGTTTACTCAAGGAAAACGCTGAATAAATTGGTTAATGTTCAGTCTAATAGTGTACATTTTGTAATATTGCAACTGAAAGTATTCCTCATCTCTTTTGGCAGTGCAACCGTACTTCACAAGTTTTGGAAAGAGGTTTATGATACAATATTTATAACAGAAATATAGGTTATATAAAGATGTTATATTGGGGAAATGACTGAAGTTGAAAACGTCAATATAAACTTCGTCATTCTTCATGGTAAGAAATTCATTTATGATGCAAGATGTAATAAAAGCAATCTGTCATTGTGTGCTTTTAAGGTGTTAAAGTTGTTGCTGAATGAAAAATGCATAGCAAATAGAAAGGGTAAAATTAACGAGTGAAAACATAGATGGTCTCTATTAAGTTTAAATTTTATTTATTGATATATCGTAATTTGTATTGTATGGGACATTGTATTGGAATCTGTTTGACACTGATTCAGATGCCAATAAATGCACGGGTAGTGCCACATATGCCCTGGGGAAAGATAAAAAAAAAAGAAGTCAGCTACTCTACCCGCAAAAACAGGGAATTTGTAGTATTGGGGACCGTGCACTAAGGCTCAGACTGCATGCGTAATTTGTACCAAAAATCAGAAAATATGGAATCAAATGATGGAAATGTGCACAGAAACTCTTCTGTGAAATGATATTCTGCAATTTGAACGGTACGTTATTGTTTCTAAACGTAAGCTGTTCCATTCAAAATTCTAATACCGCCACACCCGGTTACAATTTGACACCTCAGTCACTTTGCCTTGATCCGGAAGTCGTGTCTACAAAAATAGGCGTGGTATAAGGTCAATCAATGTGTCAATAATACTAATACGTACCCGATTTGGTTAATTTTATAGTTATAATATGATGCAGGTAAACCTTAGAAGCGAGCGCAGATCCGGCTATAAGATACATGCAAATCTGTCATATTGGCCATAAATGCACCTAAGAATTCATAAATTACCGTTGGAAAATCCCAAATGCCCAATCCGCAAATCGTGTCCGGCCCCCCTGGTCTAAGTTCATATTTTATCTTTCTACTTCTAGGCAGAATAGTTATGGACAAGCTTTGGTCAAAAAAATGTTTGTTTGCCGTACGTAATCCAACCAGCCCTGACAACATATATAAAAAATCATGGCAACGCTAAAATTAGGATTTCTTGATGCCGCCCTCCCCTGAAGAAATTAGGTGAATTTTAAAGGGCGCATCTATTTTGTGAAATTTTTTAAAGGAGAACCTGTATTTCAAAAATAACTTACACAATATACGCATCAAGAACAATTCTGAACCAAACTATGGAGACCTTCTATGGAAAACTGAATTATACTAACTAACCATAAAACGAATTAAAGCATTTGTCTGACCATGCGATATTTGAAATTGGCGCTACTGTATCTGGGATCTGTATTTGTGTTATGTAATACGGACGGCACAGTAGCGTCTAAATCTTACCCACCCTGATGCTTTCAAATGTGTATTTCCTATGGCATGTATGACCTAAAAACGTGCGGTCGTATCGCATAACATGTTTTACACTAGCGCGATTTTTACATAGCACAATGATCAGACTAGATGGTTTTAATGTTGGGTTATAATACTTCGTTTTTCTCTGCAACCACTCGATTATGTGGTCCATTAATTATTTTATGTGTATATTGTTTAATATTATTCGTTGTACGGGTTTCCTTTAAACAATATTTATTTATCTATGTTTAATTATCAAGCTTTTTTAAAAATATCGCACACATATATAGGTTTAATGTTAGAAAACGAAAGTACTAAAAAATAAATTTGCGAGAAAACAAAAAATACCAACCGAAGGAGAATTAAATCATTCCTTGTTGAAAATTGGACTACAAATTAAATTTAAAATTTAGTCAGATGTCCCGCGATTTATCTCCGTGGAGTTAATGGTTTAAGAACGAAAAGGGGCTCAAATGCGGGTCGGTATTTTATAAACGTTCAGACTATCGATTTCAATACGTGTACACGCGTTAGTCTATAAGAGCTTAGCTTCGCGCTCGCTTATTAATTAGTTCAAACATTTATCTAATAAAGTCTGAAGAGCTTTTATCCAAACAATGTAGGTACAGGTTATTTTAATGTTTGTTCATGAAAGCGACAAGTTTACGAAATTTACTCCTTTAGGAAGCTTTTTTCTAGTTTGAGTTCATATGAAAATGTGCCTTCATTCTATCGGAGAATGCGTGGAATGGGTTTGCCTGAGTTATGGGGGTGGGGGTTGTATTAAGGATATTGATTAAACTTCAGTTTGAGGTCGTTTAAAGGTATTTTGATTTTTCCTTGCTAAATCGAAATTTAAAAATTAAAAAAAAAAGCGACCGTGATTTCCGCTTTTTTGGGTCGGTCGGAAAAGGCAAACAAACCTTTTTTTTTGTTTAGGTAATGGATACTGGGATGTTCTCAATGTAGGGCGTGAGAGGGTAACCTATTCCTGTTTAGAACAGGGAAAGATGGACAAAGCCACGAATTGTCAATTTCCCTAACTAGCTGCTTATTAAGACCATGGAAAGGATGATCAACGCCCGTATTGTTTGGTTCTATCCAAGTAATTGGACTGATATCTACCGTGGTTTAACAAGAAATTTTTGAACATCTGTTTTAGTGTGATTGGGAACAGCCTTATTAGGAATCCATAATCAAGAGATGGGCGTACCGCAAGGTTGCACTCTCTTTACACGATTTCTTTTAAAATAAAGAGTATTGCCAAAGTGGTCAATACGGAATGGAGAGATCATTGTTTTTAGATGACTTCTCCATTTCCTATACTTCATCAAACTATGGCCATTACAGAAAGACAAAATGCAAAATTGTTGAACAGAATTCAACAGTGGTCAGATGAAAACGGTATTGTTTTCTCTAAAAATAAAGGAGTAGCCTTTTGCAAAAAAAAAAGTCTTCACCTTGATCCCAGAATCAATTGAATGGTCCCTATTTGTTGTTTCACGACTTGAAGAGACTTCCAATGGCTAGGTCAAGAAGGACAACCAGATGCACATGTTCAGCTCATGACAAATTCTGCCAGGTTATGCAGCTAGCCATTCCGCCGGGTCGGAGAAGCATGGACCAACCTCAGAATGGAGAATGACGGTCTTCTAGGATGGACTATCCTGGTGCAGCAGCCAATCGTTTTTCATCTTCTCTCCTAGGTAAATATGATGTGATATTCCTGTATCAATGAAATACATCTTATCACATGGCTCGTACAACACAGGGTCAACGTGCCAAAGACTAGCAGGGTACAGCTTGCAGCTAATGCTAAACAAAAAGTACCAATGTCGATATGGGAAAAAGCTAATGTCAAGGAGTACCAGATAGAGGAACTGTGAAATCTACGACAGCCAATGAATGGTGTGAGATTGATTCTCCAAGTTCTGCAGTCGCTCTAAAATCTCTCCTGATGGTGCCCACAGTTGGTTCCAACCAAAAAAGCAAAGATTACTCAGAAATCTAGCAGATGAATCCTGCTCTGGTGAAGAAAATACAAAACAACAGGACTGCTTACATGGCGCTTAAAGAAGCCCAAGAACTCCACCCAGAGAATGCCGTCCAAATAAGACTTACTGTAAAATGCAAGGAAGCTAAAAAAGCCCTGGGATCTCAGCAAAGACAAGATGCAGCCAAGAAAAGAAATAATACCCTGCAAGACATCATGGATGCACACCAAGGAGATCAGAAACTTTTCTATAAGCTAATCAACGAGTAGCGTGCCTATAAAGCCGGACATGGCAACATTCTTGTCGACAATGTCCTGCTTACGGAAGACGAAGATGTGAGAGCAGCTTGGAAAACATATTTTGAACATCTTGGTACTCCTGTCGACGACCCTAGTATCGATCAGCAATAGAGAGTCGAGTGTGATGTCCGTGCAATTGAAATATTCTTGCCAGCACTAGCCATGAGTCGGTCCTTAAAATAACAAGTGATGAAGTTTCTACTGCCATCCAGAAGCTAAACAATGGGAAGGCTGCAGATGGTAAAGGTATCAAGAAAGCAGGCTAAAGTATTTTAAGACCGCTTGTCCATCTCTTCTATCTCATCTTGGATGCTAAGGAAGTGCCAGCTGATTTGACAAGACTAAGACCTGGACTTGATCGAAAATACAGCAACTTACAGAGAGGTTTCACGTCCAAGACCAGTGGAGAGCGGCCAAGAAATCCCAATTTCAGACGTCGCCATTGGTTTAACACGTAAAACCGAAATCTTGACGGAAAATTCTGAATTTTTTCACTCTGTATTGCTGTAATTCGTTTGATATTTTGAGTGAGTTGCTATATTGAATAAGGCTTGGCCGCCATCGTCTGGCTAAGACGTCGTCCTTGTCTGATGCCCTCCTAGTATCCAAACTCAAACTGATGATGAGTGCAAAAGACAATGGCAGAAATCTATATCTGGCATCCCTTAATCGCTTTGAAGATAGAAAGCTTGGCGCCAAAATAAGCCCCTATGTTGGTGCCCCAACATGTGCTGATGACGTTGTTCTTGCAGCCCACGACTCCCATCAATACAAGGAATGATTGGGTCAGAAGTCCTCCGTTGACTACTGGGAAGAATTTTCTCCATAGTCCATTAACAATACTCCCATTCAAGCTGCGGAGCAAAGAAAACACCTTGGCGTGGAAAGAAAATCTGTTACCTCTAACAAGATACCATCAACAATCGTATTCGATTTGGTATAGAAGAGCGGCATATGCCCTTATGGGAGCTGTTTTGCATGGATTTAATGGGTTAAATCCCAAAATTGCATGGAAACTCATTGACACCTTTGTAGAACCTAAATATCTATATGGGCTTCTACGAGCGCTACCATCAATCAACTAAATCTGTTTCGGATGTCGATTGCTAAGGAAAGCATAGAACAGAAACTGGCGGAAAGACAACTTGCAGTAAAATCAGCCAAATCTAAGAGCTGGTTTGTTGGAGTCAAATTACTTAGGGGTCGGGTTAGCGTAGTGGGTCTTCCCTCGCTTCGCACCATTGTGGTCCCAGGTTCAACCCTCGGTCGGGCCTTCCGTGGGATTTCATGTGCTTTTGGTTTCCAGTCCATACTCGGCCTCGCGGGTTTTCTCGTGGTTCTCCGGTTTCCTCATGTTTCTAAAACTGGGTTTCTTCCCGAAAGTGTGTTTTATGATCCTAAAGTGAATTGAAGTAAATTATCTACGCGACACAAAAATGACAATAATGTGTCGTTAAATACTAATACCACCTCTTCCTCCTCAACAAATTACTTCACAAGTACAGTCTCCCTTCTGCTCATGATCTCCTTGATGATCCACCAAATAAACACCAATAGAAAAGTATGGTCCACTCGGCAGTCTCCGACTTTTGGAGCACCAAGCACTTAGAAAACCGTGTAGGACATTTCGCCGATTGAGGGCTGCTTATTAAATGACGTTGCGTGACGTCAGAATATTTGAGAAACAGACAGGTTGTTGAATCATTGGAAATTTTGTATTTACATGTGTAGAAGCTGCATACATTTCCCCACATGTGCAATCGTAAGAATAGGTGTAGCAAATAAACCATTCTATCATTGATGGCTACTTTCTGCGTCAAAATCGGAATTATGAGTGAAGTTTCAGACGATTTACTGCATCGTTCCGCATCTAGTTTTTCTCTCTTTGGCCTTTGATCGCTACAGTTTGACAAGTAATATTTCGAACTTATTTCCTTCTAATCATCTTTCAACATTTATTATCATAAGCCAAATTTTTTTATGGCAAATCCTGAAGGTTTAACCTTTATACTCGTACCATATTTGACTTGCATTGGTTGTAATAAGCTTGTGGCGTTTTCCATTATGCATACATTCAAAACCCGTCGAATTTTTGACTGTTATGAATGCCCCCCTGGTTGAAGAAGCCCCGATCGGGAGATGTCTCACACACGGCACGCTATATAGTGCTCATTAATTATGTTTGTAGCCTGAGTCCCCGGCCCTCATTCATAACTAACAAACATTACGGATAAGTCCATACGTTTTTCAAAGACTGAAGGATTTAGCGGATCAGTGAACGAAATATCACATAGCTTCAACGGCGAAGTTTTCATAGTGCCAAGCTACAGACAGAAGCTGAGCAAAAACATCCTTAAAGTACCTTAATGCCAAGGACTGCCGAATTGGAACCACACATCAAGTATGGGCCACCGTTCAGCCATATCAAAGGGATATCACCAGAGCAAACAATTAAAGACAGGATTCTAACTTGATATACACTGTAGGCAAATAAGGCAAAATTTAATCAAAATGTGAACCCAACTTGTCCATTATGCAAGGAAGGTGCGGAAACGAGAGAGTATTTGTCTCCACTTGTACACAAGCCGATGAAGCAAGAAATCCTTATCTCGCCGTCTAGAAGAAACATATAGCATCTACCCAGGATCATGGAAACATATCTCATCTATACCTTATCATCTCAATCAAATCATCTTGGATTTATGTATCCAAAGCTGTGTGCACCATGTGAACCCATAACAAGAATGCTGCTCTATAGATTGCACGTAGTGAGATCTTCGCTTCTGCTAAGTAAATATTGCCTCCTTCCCCCTAATCATTGCATCATTGCATGCTTTCACATTATGCACTAATATGACTTGCATGTATGCCAATTGTGACGAGTCAACATATTGAACTCTTAAAGAGACCCTGGCACATTTGAAAACTAGTGCACCCTCTAGACTTTTCAAAATTGATATCTTTGCACATTTGTAAAATTCACCGCCCTTATGGGTAAACAGAATTATTTTATAATAAAATGACTTCGGCGACATTAATTCAGCAGACGACGGAAATAGCGTTTAACACAAGAAACACGCCGGAGTTGATTCCCACGGCATGTACCCTGTTTGTCCGATCTGTGACCTTTGTGGTGTTAATATCAATGAGAGTATGAGTCTATGATATTCATGTAATAGACAAATTTATTGATTAAAGTTATGCAAACCTAAAAGTTAGCCTACAAATTACCTGGAAGGCTTTAGCCTCATATTAATTGTCCCTATGTGTCTTCAAGTATGTTATTTTTATGTGTAAAATATATCTCTATTCTTCCAATGGCCTAGACTATCATTTGCGAGCAAAATTGAAATTTCATATTTTATGAAAATGTGCCAGTGCCGCTTTAAGCTAATTATGACACTACACCAATGGGATTCTGCTCTAGCCCAATTATGACACACTGATTAAATGGCAAGCCAATTTTAGACACGCAAAATTATGTCCTGCCAATGTTGACGCCAACTTATAACTTTATATCATATAATCTACTAAATTTTGCAGATTAAATGTACGAGATATCATCTCGGTGCTCCTATAAAAGGAGGGATCAACCAACCAACCAGTAGCGATTTGTTGATCAGAAACATCGACAAAAAAAAATCAAAATTCGTATTTTGGTATTTTTGTTACTGGCGTGGATGTACTAGCATAACCTGCAATGTATTGAAGACAAGGCAGTACTTTTTATCTATACTAGTTTCGGAGTGATCCAAAAGGTCAAAGGTCATCTAGAGGTCAATATGCGTAGAAATGCCCTATGATCACCATATTCGGTCAAATCTGAGGACACAGGTCACACACACATAGGTTAAAGGTCCCACATTGGGGGTGCAATAGTCTATACTACTAAAAATGAGATGTGGCTGTCTTACTGGACTTATGGGGCTGATATTTGGCATAAAGGTAGGAGAGGACAGTCTAACGTTTGTTTTCAGGGTTTCAGAGTGACCCAAAAAGGTCAAAGGTCATCTGAAGGTCAATTTGAGGTCCATTTCCATAGAAATGCCCTATACTAAAAAAATGAGATCTGACTGCGAGTCTGTCCGGCTATGCGTTTCGTTATGCTTTGACATATGGGGCTGATATTTGGCATGAAGGTAGGGGAGGACAGTCTGACCTTTGTTTGCAGGGTTTCGGAGGTGAAATCAACGGTCAAAGTCCTCTAAAGGTCTTTGTGTAGAAATGCTCTATGGACAACCAATTTTGTTCAAAAGGACCGCTGACCTGATCACAGATCAAATCTGAGGACCAATGTCACACCCGTTCAAAGTTCGCACACGGGTGAGATGCACTAGGTCCGATTCTGTATTTCTATACGTGCGTAACGGGAAGCGAAATGACCCGTGCAAACCAGTGGTTACACGCAGATTCCGTCCAAACAATATGTACAAGAACGAAAGCGTGTAAATCCAATGGGTGCGCTGAGCCTATTTCGTTGTGTCAAATACAGATACTATATTAAGTATTTTTTTATTCCTGTCATTCAATAAAAGTTTTTGGGACTGGTCGACGATTCCATTCATTCAGAGGCTGTAAACTTTACCCAAGCACTACCAATCAGAAATTCGATGTCACGATACCGGATAAAATTAGGCCATAATTAAAAAATGTCCCTTTTCTCACGAAGAAAATATTAGCAAAGCACTATGCCCTGAATAAATTCCAACACCAAGCTTGAAACGAACTCTGAACATTCAACCCCATGACGAAAACGATATGAACAAGTTATTGTTACTCCCAAATTAAAGTTCTTTTTAACGTCACTAAAGATACTAGAAATCTACACGTTTAAATTTATTCATCTTGTTCCAGAAATAATATTGACAGTTTGGTCCAATCTTTTAAAAGTGCTAGATTTTTGGTCACTCATAACAGCCCACATTATTTACGTGGCCTAATCCCCTCTTCACCCAGCCTCATGTTCGTGAAACTTTATCTGTTCTTTGTAGTGTAGAAAAAGGTGAATTATAAACAAATCATTTGAACTGAGGGTGCATTTTAAAAACATTTTGGTAACTTACAAGAACTTTGCTACCATAGGTGCCTCAACATTTCTGATGGTAGACAGAGCGGCTTCCTGAAAGGCTTGCACTGATTGAGCGACTACAGCATAACTGTTAGCTGATTCCCCCAATTCTTAACGCACTGGGTAATAAGAACATGTATGGATCTGTGGTTGATTCAGGAATTTGTAATTTCTAGTGATGATCATGTCTCCCAAAATAAGATGCAGGATGTATGGACTGTGGAAACTGGATATAAAATGATTATAGTCTAGAATATTTTGGCTTGAGAAAGGAGACGCCTGACATGGAGTGTGATCGCAGCCCTGGGGTAATTAAAGGTGGTGTTTACGATGTGTTGTTCTAAACGGTAATCTCCGAAGACACAACGAGCAGCTGCTCTCTCTGGATTCCGTTCCAAGCGATCATTCCATCTATGGTGTGCTGCTCCATACTGTCAGAAGAAGCTGTACTCCGTTGCGACGTATGATAGTTTATATGCCTTTGCTTTGACGCTTTGTTTGCAAGAAGAAAGAGTACCATGCGTAATCCAGTGAACGCCTGGGCTTTTTGCTTTGATCGCTGTTGTCAGTGGTTATCCCCGCGGAGGTCATGGGAGAATTCACACCAAGGTATTCAATGATGATCTACTCTCTCGAGACACTCGCCAAAGATTGTATACTGGATATGATGGCACACTTTTTTTACAATTAAACTGCATAAGCCAAGTGGAGGACAATCTGCAAGATGTCAAGGTCTTGTTTGAGGGATGATAGTGATCGTCTGGTCTTCAATATTCCTGTATAGCACTGCTGTCATCTGCAACAACCTCATTGTGGTCGGATTGATCTTGTTTGTCCATTTATATATCACAGAAGAGTGCAGGCCTAATACTACCCCCTGTGGTCTCTGGATGAACTTTCCCATGAAAGGGATGCCATGAAAACAACTGACTCCTCTTTCATAAAAAGATTGAATCAATCCAAGGTAAATGTCCCCTCGAGCATAATAATTAGTTAGACTGATAGACGAAGATGTGAACCGTGTCAACTGTTTTTTTTACTGAGGCAAAGAGAATGAACATCTGTCTGGGCCGTTATTTTTGGATAGAAGCCCAGTCATGTGATGATGTAATGATTTGTAATACTAACAGTGGAAGCTGTTACGGAAACCGATGCCTGTTAATCCAGTAGAATATTAGTTGCTTGTCTTGTGGTGCTTGGCTATGTGACTAATGACAATATGCGCCATTGATCTTACAGCAGAACAAGGAGTCCGGAACGATAATTTGATGGATCTGATTTTAGACCCTTTTTTGGTACCCCAGGTACCAGTGCCTGTTTTCCTCCACTTAAAGGGAACGTGGCATTATCATACGATTGTTGGTATCAGAAGGAGAGTGCTGGAGGAGCAATTTCCGTGCGCATGGTCTTCAATAGGAGGCCGTTGTTGTAACTCGTTCCGGTCTACAAGCTTCTACAGGCCTTGGATGGATTCAATGATGACATTTTTTTCACCACCATGAAGTCGTTTCAATATGAGGGATGCACTTGTAGGGAAAGTTTCCTTGTTTCTCTCTAGTTTCATTGTAAAAAAACTGTCTTAAAATGGCAATTTAGAGCCTCAGTTTGTATCTCTGTCTTGCACACACTTTGAAGCTTAGAGTAAGTGACGATTTTCATCATTTAACATATGACCAAGAACTTTTTGGCCGTCTCAGCAATGTCACCAATTATGTTGTTTACATAATTGTTATGGGATTTGTGATCAGTTTTTGTAATCATTTAAACCATGCACCCCTGTAGCAGACTACGAGCAATTTGGTCTACCGGTTTTGATATGAATTCTCCTCTATGTTATAATTATCCATTCCCTTGTTAATCCTATAAAACTATAATCAAATTTAGAACGTGTGCTTAATATTCCGACGTTTACCATTCCTTCATTAGCGGTTTATTAAAATTGTCCTCACAGCACAGAGATCAATTTTCATTCATTTCATTTTAATTCATTACTCAGACAATAATGCATAGAAATTGAGAAAATAGCAAAAATTAATATTACACAATTATTGCACATAATATGACAAAGCCTGTACAACACTGCACACACATAACTGGGGGGAAGAAACTGTAAACGGTGGGTTGAGAAGCATATACCGTAAGTATACTCTTCCAGGTATTATTTCTCACTTTTCGCGGGGTTTTGCCGGTTGCTACATCGCGTGTGCTGCAATGTACGCACTAACTTACGCGCCTGTTGGGATCGTAACAGCGCCCGTGGTTTGGTTGATTTAAAATTTTTGTTGTTGTTTTTTCAACTTGTTGCTAATCTGAAGCGTGTCGGCTTGCGTTCGTTCTGTGACTTCTACACGAAATGGAGAAGAAAATAAATACCTGGACAGAGTATCAAAGGAGGGCCGCAAAAGCTTTTAATAAAAAGGCTTAATTCCATTGGGGTCCTAAAAGCAAAATCAAAATCTAGGGCCGCAGACACAGCGGCAGGTATTAAAACCATATAAACCTAGCTGATGAACTGAACTTAAAAAAGATCCAAAATCTTAAAATCTGTAAAATGTAAGCAATTTCCTTGGTTGATGCCGGGTTTAATTTGTTTATTTGAACCCAGGTAGTACGCGCTGCGAATTGATTGAGTATTTTTA
Organism: Ophioderma brevispina; assembly: GCA_023653785.1. NCBI lineage: Eukaryota > Metazoa > Echinodermata > Ophiuroidea > Amphilepidida > Ophiodermatidae > Ophioderma > Ophioderma brevispina. Next base: position 42,823 of record JAMKCH010032170.1, on the reverse strand, counting down.
GGTTGAAAGCGCTCGCGTAATACCGCGTTTGCTACATTCGCGCGCGACTTGCTACGTGTGCGTCTTGGTGCGTATGATCGTTGCGTTTAAAGGGTGTTCGATTGTTGGGCACTGGTGGTGGACAGTCCTTCCTGTTGTATTAAGCCGTAAAGCATCGCGCGAAATTGGGTTTAAAGATTGACCTTAAATGATAAAGCTGTTTAAGAATGCAGAATAAAAGGTATGATTTTGGGAACGCGGTACACTCTTACGCGAATTTGAACCCCGGCGGAACACCATTATTTTTGCGTGAGAAGAATCGGCTCCGGCCTCGTTTTCCACTATTAAACTAATGGATATCGCCATCTTGGGTTCAATTCGTCGTAAAAAGAGTACCGGTTCCCAAAATCATACGTATTCTCTAAATTAAAACAAAATCCAAAAAAACTGAATGCAAACAATTTTGCAATTTTATACAAAAATATAAAATCATCATAGTATAGTCCACAAAAAAATATTTACGATAACAAACTTCACTCTCACACCACAACCACCAAACTCGACTAACACCCAAAAAAATCTACACATTCAATTTAACACCACGTACACATACATGGTACATTCAAACTTGGACTCCAATAATCAGCAACACAGTCATCAAAACATAAATAACATAAAAGGCATGAAAAACAGTTGAAATGTGTTTAATGAATTTAATGTGTGAAAATAATTAGCAGCTGTGATATTAAATTCTTAAAAGCTGTGAAAAGTAAGCAATTTCATTGGTTGATGCCCGGAGTCATTCGATTAATGAACCCAGGTAGTACGCGCTGCGTATGAAGTTTATTTTTAGGTGAAGCGCTCGTGTAACATTTACCGCGTTTTGCTACTTTCGGCGCGCGCCTGCCAACATTGCCTCTCGTTGCGTATTGATCGTTGCTTTTAAAGGGTTGTTCGATGTTGTCACTGGGTGGTTGACAGTCCGTTCCTGTGTATTTAAGCCGGTTAATTTTTTACTTTTTTAAAGAATCGCGAATTGTGGTTAAAGTTTATTTAAAGATGACCATTAAAGATTTTAAAGCTGTTTAAGAATGAGAAATAAAGGTCTGATTTGGGGAACCGGTACTCTTTTACGACGAATTGAACCCGGCGACACCATTATTTTTGCGTGGAAGAAACTCGGCCTCCGGGCCCTCGTTCTTCCACTTATTATAATGGCATCGCTTTTGTTTCAATTCGTCGTAAAGAGAGTACCGTTTCCAAAATCATACCTTTATTCTCTAAAATTTAGGTCATGTTGACAGCATGATCTTTGTTGGTAACGAAATGTTCATCAGTTGGGCAAGTTTAAAGGGTTTGAGGAGCTTGAGTACATAAGTATAGAAATAGCTTTCTTAAGCACCCTCCCAAATATGCTTACTCCATTTTAGGTCTGAACTGAACATAGGACACCCAGTATTGTTGTCATAACTCTCATAAACCTCTTACTCAGTTTGCCAATGGCACCCCATCCTGATCTTGTCCTTTGATCAATTTCATAAAAGTGGTTATGCTTCATATTGATTGACCCTGCCACAGATAGATTCATAACCTACGCTAACGACAGTTTGGTTAATGCAGATAGTCTTCTTGGTGGTTGGTGCTGTGACAATTGGACATGATCTTTGTTTTTCGCAGGTTGTCGTAATCCCACCGTGTTGCTCGTTAATTCCACCCTGTTGTTGTATATATATAAGAATTTAATCTGTTAAAACCTGATGGCTCAGTCTTTCACCATATATGTTGATAATTTGTTTGATTTAGCTGCGAAGAATGGCAACTAGTGTCTCCTTGTCTGATCCCTCTTTGAATGGGCAGTCTACCGCATTTATCTAAGGGTAGTTTATCCGAAGTATCCTATTTCGAAGAACTAGTTTTTCCGGAAAATTCGTTATTTCGAGGTTCCGTTTATCCGGAAAGTGCTTCCGGATACGAAACCTTAGGAATAAGATAACCTTAGAAATAAAGATAAAGAAACAAATGTGCGGATTAACGAAACCTTCAGAATAACGCCCACGGTTGGTATAGGAATTCCGTGTTGGAGTAGAACGAACCTAGCAATAATGAGAACCTTTCGGAATAATTGAACAGCAACCCTTTGAATATGAATGTTATTGCTTTGTGGGAGTTGAATATAGGAGCAGTACCCGTGCTGTAAATAGCTAATTATATTTAATATGCTGGTCAATGCCCCTGGTCGACAAGCCTTGGAGACACAAGCAAATCTCAATACTGGTCAAAGGCTTCGGAATAGACTTCGAAATATTCAATGAAAGCAAAACACGTTAATGGCAACGGTGGTATGGTATCACCCGATTTTTCTATCATGCATGGATGACATGAAGTGCGTCAGTTGTGAGAGGGAAACCATTTATAAATCCGGCCTGCTCTCTTGGTTGATTGAAATCAGGTGTTGGTAGTGAGCTGTTTGTGATGATCTTGGTGAAGAGCTTGCGTATGTTTGAAAGAAAGTGATTGGTCTGTAGGTGCCAAAGAATGTTCCAGCATTGCTCCAATTGCCTGGAATATTTTCCTCAATAAACGCCACTGTGTCAAGATCTGGGCCATTGTCTCTTATCACTTCCCACCTTTTAAAAATATGTTAGTATTTAATCATCTGCCTTTTTTTTCTCCCTCAAAGCCTTTCAACTGGTTGAGTCCTATTGAGGGTACTAATGCTTTCTATTTGTGGTGTCTATTGTATCACGGGGACTTTACGGTTATTTTGCTATAGGAGCTTATAGCAGGGGACTGTAGTGAAAGAGTGTGCGCTTCGGATAAATGGTGAATTTTTGCACACAAAAAATAAAAAAAATAAAAAAAATCCATAAAATTGATGGAAGCACTTGCCAACCTCCCCCTTAATGGCCCCCAGCTGGGTTTCAAGGTTATTACAGGGGTCAAATTTAAAATGGTCTGAATGTGTTGAAAAAGCACACCATGTGTTTGTCTGGTCACAAAGGATTCCAAAAAGGTTAGTTTACACTATCTATGGCTTATAGTTCGGAGGTTATGACGAAAAAGTCAATTTTGGTGTGTACATGGGTTAAAGGTTAAAAGTTGCTTTGAGTTCAGGAATATGTGACCGGCCAAGTGTTTCCCTAGCTTAAAGGATGAAAAAAGGTAGTTGGCCTTACTGTTATGCTTGTTTTCACGTTATCCAACAAAATAGGGCACAGGTCATAGAATCCTTAAGTAGCTGGCAATGCTGTTGACTTGATTAGCCATTTTGGTTAATAACCAGACACGTAAGATAGTCAAAAACTATTTCCTTATTTCATTCTATAGCTAAACCAACAATTTGAACCACATTTTAAAAACATGGAGCAACTTGAATTTTTGACCCTGTACAAACCAAAATTGCCCTTTTTTCCATTTGACAGTTTTTTTTACCCCATAATTCCATAAACTATAAGTCACAGGTAGTATAAAGATACTTTTTGAAATCCTTGTAATCAGAAGACATGATGGTTAATATTTGATGAAATGTAAAATATATCCTGAACACCTACAAATGTTTTGCAGGTGTTCAAAATCTTTACTAATTGAACACACTCTGCAAGAGTTATTTTAAATTCTTAGAATCATTTTCGTACAACACATTGGGACAAGTCAAGTGTTCTCCACATAATGCAGTGTAGGGGCTTGTATCTAGAGTATGTATGTTTTATGCTTTACACTTATTGATATATGTATTTGATCACTATAGACACCCTTATTTTGTATTCTCTGTAATCCGACATTTTCCAAAATTCAAGATGGCAACCAATATAGCTGCCTTTAAATATATTCAAAACTTATATTATACCCGATCTATTGTAGTTACATCATACTTATCATTATAAAGATGTACATTAGGTATGGGATAAGTATTGACCATTTGACATTCCTTATTGAATTTTTTGTTTCGTTAACATGCGAAAAATGCTAAGAGGGAGGCCCATTATGGCACCTTAATACATCTTTAAAACCTAATAAATTTACGATACATCTGTATAATAGAATCCAAATTGACTTTTACAGTTGAAATTAAAGTATGAGATGTATGTATTGATCATTACAAACTCGTACCTGGTATTTGTTTGACAACATGCTTAAAACATTTAATGGCGGCCAATAATAAGAATATATGACAATTTGTATTTGTTAGATCTTAAAAGGCAGTCATATGGGCTTCCATTCTGATTGGTAAGAGGTTTAACACACTTGGAATGTCAGTATTGCTGAGTGAGGTGTATCCGGCCACCCTCGTAACGGGGACAAAAACCGGATTTAAAACTTGGGTACACAACTACTAGACCCTCTATATCAAATGTAGGTAGTTAGTACCTCTCAAATTGTGGTCTCACTTTTCAATAGGGGCCAAGTTAAGATTACACAGGGGTCAAAATTTACAAATGCTCCAAATCATGTTGAAAGCTGCATATTGTCCATCTAGGCATAAGGATTCCAAAGTAGGATGTGTGCCACCTCCGACCATTGGTTTTGGAGTATAGGGTAAAAGGACCTTAATAATGGTTAACAAAGGTCATCTCAATTTTTTACAGAGGTCAACATTAAAAGTTGATCTGCTTATATTTTAGATACTTGAAATTATTGCCGAGAAAAATACATCCCAAAAAAGTAGGTTTGGACTATGTCAAATGTTTACTTACGGAGATAAGGGTCAAGAAGGTCCAATTGGATTATGTTGCCGTACGTCCTATTTGTCGTATAACATGATAATTGATTGGCAGAGCACAAATATTCCTATTTGACACATTAAGACTAGAGGAACACTTCTTTCATTTGTAACAAAAATAGGGAGAACTTCTGATTGATCCCTGTACAAAGGTAAATTGGCCTTTTACCATTAGCCATTTTACCCTATAACTCCAAAACCAATGGTTATAGATGGTACAAACTATACATTTTGGATCCTTCTGAGGAGAGGGACAATATGGCATACATTTCAAACATGATTGCGGGATATTAAAAGTTTGACCCCTGTGTACATTGAAATTGGCCCATATTTAAAATGTGACACCAAAAATGTGAGAGTAATGCCTACCTAGCATTGATGTTAAGGGTCCATATTAAACTACTAAGGTGTAAACCTTTTCGCAGTGGGGGGAAAGATGATGTTTGACTGTCCGTGCTCATGCTCTATTAGGTCGTTATGCTTGTTTTGCCGCGTTACACACACACTCACCAGACGCCAAACTATAATCTTTTTAAAGGGGATGGTCTGAACATGTCAAAGATAATTAGTTTCGTTTAAGAGATTAAAACCATCTTACGATTTTCATTTTGAATCTACACATCAGTAATTGAAATATTAACTCATCACGTTGAAACTTTGAATCTTGACTTTTTGCGCATCAATGTAGAACAATGGGTAGATCCTTGCTGTAAATTACAAAGGTCTCGTTCTTTTAAAGTAGAATGATTGACGTCCCAGATAAGACCACGATAAAAAAAAAAAAACAATAATCACTTCGTTTTCAAATTTGCAGCTGACAAAGCGTTTAGAAAATTACAAACAAAGTTACAAGCAACGTTTGTGTTCCCTCTAGCATAATAATATGATATAGACAATTGTAGGGCTCTATTTATGGATTTAAAATGCGAACTATTGCCTCGTGGTTTAGTTGTGGTATCTGGAATATTGGTCAAGTCAAGTCGTCAATTCAAGTGGTGAAAGTACGACGTTAAAATACACACTAAAAGTGATACAACCTTTGAATGCTCGCCCCATATGTAGGTTAACTCAGATGGAATCAGAACGGTTTTCACAAAGGGAGGGTCAACACTAGCCCTGTGACTCAGATACTTGCTATCAAGAAGGATCATAGAAGAATTGATAATTTCCAAAGAGAGAAAGCTTCATTTTTTGTTTGTAGATTCTCCATAGCTTCATAGCTCATTCTTCATAGTGTCACAAGATGTTATGTTGCATATTCTCACGAACTACGGTGTCCCAGATGAGAATGTCAAAAGAGTCAAAGCAATTGCCAATCATGTATCGAAACCAATTGGCTTGTGCAGACCATGGATGGGCCCACAAAGGAGTTCCAACAACTACTGGAATCCTATATCTTTGTAACTAGTGGTGGTACATCACAAAGGGCGAGAAATCAGTAGACTCATCGTCAAACCCAAGTGTTCTAGAAGTTTGACCAAGTCAGCATCTCAAAGACCTGGAGATCCCTTGGTTTGCTGGTCACTGTAATACCAGTTAAATGGGTCTGTTGTCATTAAAATACATCGCTTTTTGAAGGAGCCACAGCCTTGTACAAGCCTCAGGGGTGATTTTAATATGGAAACAATTCTTTGAAAGAAACATACAAAAGTATGTGTTATGAGACGATTAACCGTAACGGTTATAAAAGTAAGAGACAATGTACGCAAGAATCTCAGTGAAAACAACCGAAGACAATAATGATTGGCAAGCCTTCAGTGGGGGTATTACTGCCGTTTGGGTTACCTAACATTTCAGAGGGGCGGTAACGCTATTTTCGGTTGATAATACTTCCCCCGGACTTGAAGCTACTTCTAGCCCAGATTTGTTCAGTGGTTTCAGTGTTTCAGCACAGTGAAGTTGAACAATTGCTTACAAGCTAGCGAGACTATTCTGGCTGGTTAAATATTGCACAAAATGAAATGGACAGAGAATATTTTCATGGAAAACAGCATGTTGAACAAATTTGAAACATATTTTGGATGAAAGTTTTTGCATAAATATGCACAAAATCAACAGATGAATCTTTCTTGATCAATGACATACTTTAAAACAAATATTTGAAACAGCCCTTGAAAAATGTTTGATAAGCGGTTTTTGTCGTAACAATATTGCCACAAAATAACACGTTTATAAACGTTATTATATAATAAACGGCCTTCTTGAGCTGACAAAGGAATTATTATTATAATTCTGTTTGTCTCTCTTCAATGAAGTCTTTCCTTCAACATTGTTTCTACCTTTGAAGTATTTCCTTAAAGGGATTTCTACCTTGAAGTCTTTCCTTATCACCCATTGATTGCTACCTTGAATGAAGTATTCATCTGTATGACAAGGAAACTTAGCTCATTGAAGCTAAAAATAGGTAAATTAGAGCGAATAAGTTAGTGAAAGAGATCTCGTTTTCACTACCTGGACCAGTGTAAATTAACTTTGTGAATGCTTACAATGTTAACATTAATAATCTGATACATTTAAGTCATACAATGATTAAAGCTGAATTCACTAAGTCTTATATTCTCAGACTGCAATTTTACTCTTGTGAAGTAAAGGTCAGAAAGATTTTCGCTATATTCAGACAAAATGGAAACTGGACAAACCTAGTAATTGTGTAATTCCATTGATGCGTGGTGAAAATGTTTCATTTGACATATGCATTGCTTGCAAAAACTCAGGTAGTGAAATTCGCCATTGTATGCGGATACAGCGACGGGGCGATTTACACTGGCCGATGGAGACACTGGCTTTCAAAAGCATTTTGAGAGCTTGAGTTTTCCAATGTTCTACTGCATACGATCGCCGTGGAAGAGAAATTACTTACCCCGTATGATGGTACCTTTATTTCACACGCTGCAAACCTATGGTAGTGATGTGGAAACGTTGGTGACACAAATACAAACAAAGATCAGGTAAATAAGGGCAACGTGTAAGTCATGAAGCGTATAACACTGCAAAATGATTACATACAAAAGATGGTTACCTTTCTTATAAGCCAAAAAAAAATGTTGTATTGGAGAACCCGCCCTACCATAATTGTGAAATCAAGCCCTGTACAAAAAGTATACCTACCTATTTTTTTAATTGATTTTCAAAATCTTATTTTTCAAGTTGTTTGTACCCTGATTTCTAACCGATTTTATCAATATTTTTTGTGTTTTTATGTCTGGTGTAACTTTGGCAATCTCTAAGATTTTCAATAATAAGAGTCAAAAGTATCAATATTAATAAAATTACATAGACTATGTGTGATTATTTGATGTAGTAATGCATTATTAAAAAAATTCAGCCCGCCCTACCCTAATTTGCACTGGCCCGTTACTCCAATACAACAATTTGGCCTAAATTTAAACATGCCTGTGTAGAAGTATATAATCCACCGTACTCACAGTCCAGAGACAACGGTAAAGAATAGGGCACGCGATTCAGGTTGACTCTTTACGCAACAGTTAGTTTCCAGCTTTATTTTGTTGTTGTATATGGAGCCGGAATGTGGATCCTGCGGCAGAATATAAGTACTTTAACCACGTTTAAAAAACGCGGGGGTAAGAACCGCAGTTATAGCGTATACTAGAAATGACCCCCACTATATGGCAACCGGCTAAGTAATCGTGTACAAAGAATTTTAATAAAGTAGTCGGACAAACGAATTGTTCTTTACTGTATTGAAAGTTTATCTGATCCGCTGATTACTTGTTTGTTAACCAATATATTCTTATATGTCTAACCATTGCAAGTTTGCAAACGAACTTGAAACTTCCCACGGGGGTAAAATTTGGTATAAATGTAAAGTTACTATTCTCGTCTTGATATTTCTCTTTGTGATGTCAATAATGACGTCATAATCTGAAAAAGTTACGAATTTCTTGATATTGCTACAATAGCCGATTTTCAATTTCAGGCCAAAATTTAGTACAATGTACTGTTCCGGGTATAAGCTGAAATGACATAGCGTATTTTCATGCTATTTTGTCCATAAATGAATTGTACCCTTTTTATAACACGTGGAATATACAGGGGAGTCAAAATGATGTTCCCGATGAATCAAAAATATAAAAAAAATAAAAAAAATAAAAAAAATAAAAAAAATAAAAATATTAACAAATAAGTACTTCTTAATCCACGTTGTCAAAATCCCGAATTCATGCCATGTATTTTTCAAGTTATGGCCTCATTTTTAGAGGGCTCCCGATGCCGCGTGTACAAATTTAAGACAGTAAACCATAGATAGTGATGGTAAACATGATTAACCGTGCTAATTCACAAAACAGGATCCAGAAAAAACGAGTAGGAAATAACTTTTGTTTGTTGCATTGTATTCACCACAGTGAAGCACCAAAATTTAATATTTATCATGAAAGAAATGTTCCAAAAAGTCTGACCTTGACATTTAGCCATAAGGGGTACATTAAATTGAAACCTGGTTTTGGTGTGTATTTTGACATATCTTTTTTTCCCCTGGAGTTAAAGTTAAAAAACGAGTTCATTCCAACCTTGAAGAATTCTAAAAGTCAAAATATATTGCACTTGTTGTTGCATTAATCCCAACATAATAACTGGCCTGTGTTATACTAATTGGGGCATTTATTACCCTTTATCCACCAGAGTGTGTAAAGCACATTTAGGTATCCCACTTGAAAATTGACGCCTCAATTACCAAATCAATAGAATCTTGTACAAAGGCACATCTGAGGGCCTTTATTTAAATGAGTTGCAGGTATTGATTGCCTGAACCAAAATGAATAAATCAAATTCCTGTGAAAAGCTATTTAAATGTTTCTTTTGAAGTATTTAAAATTTAAGGCTAACCTTGCACAGTTAACAAGAAAAAATCAGGATATTGGGGAACAATAATTTGACCTACAATGTATGCTATTTGTTTTTTTCTGTGATGTTATTATTTGTTCGCAACATGTTAAACATTTTCAAATATGTTTTCAAATGTGCATGTGCATGTCAAGCCCGGATGTCAAGTTTGCCTTTTGTGGTTCAAAGACATGGAGTTTACATGTAGCAAAAAAGACCACATAAAAATTATTGTTATGTGCAATTTCTTCCAGTATTCAGCATCCAAGGGTTTACAATGAAACTATCCCGAGTAAGGTATTTCACAATAATGCCGAGCGGAGTAATATTGAAACGTGACATTGAGGGCGGCGTTGACAATGTAACACTTGTGTCGTGACGTCAAGTTCCCCCACGAGATATTGGTTTATTACAATAGTAAGTAGAAATAATGACCAGTGCATTCATCAAAAAGTCATAAATGAAATTACTCCAAGTCGAAAGTAATGTAAGAAAAAGAAATGCCCAATTATGATGCACAATTCCTGCAAAATTTATTTTTTTACCCAGTCGCATCTTCTGGACGGACTCTTCTGGAGTCATTCGGAGCTTGTGACGGGAAAGGGAGGTGGTCTCCTGACCCATTATTGGCGCTTAAGAACCCTGGGAATTACATAGATTCCTAGTGGTAAGCTTCAAGCGTCCTATATTTGCTCAAATAGACTCGGCATTTAAATTATCCTCATAATGCAACACCCATTTACTGCGTCTTGGCACACAGCACCGGCCATTGGGTTGAACCTTGGCAAACCTTGGCAAAAAAAAATCCTTTCACTGCGCTAGGTAGTTATCAAACCACATCATAATCGGCTAAGCGTTGGAATCTCCACGTACACACAGTTCAGCTATCGTGATTCGTATTTTTTGTACATGCGGTACAAACGGGAGATTGCGCAAATACTTGGCCTATCGTAACGATTTTCCCGCACCAAAATATCCTAACTAAAAATTGTCTAGTTAGCTGACTATTTATAATATAGGTTTATTTTTGGAAAAAGACGAAAAAACTGACAAATACGATCCATACAAGATTTTTTCTTACCTTATCCAGCTCTTATCAGCTTGGCTCAATTTCGATTGCTGCTTCAGGTCATACCACAAAGGCTCCGGCATTACAAAACTAGTGAGCTAAGGGTCGTTTTTGTCATGAACCCGTTTCTTACCACAGATTGACCCCTGATTCGTTATTTCGCGATATCCAAGGTACCACGTAACCGTTTTTTTTTCATTCCTTGTTAAGCTAATCGCAGAGCCTTTAACACATGCGTTTTGGCTGCTAGGGAGTCCTATGACGTTGCGTATGTCTAAGAATAGCCGACCAATTAGCGATGTGGATACGGAATGGAGATATGCATGAGCGTAAATGGTGTGAATGTTACAGCTAGTAAAATCGTTGGCGAAAGTTAGACACTTCATCTCCGTTATTACGGCAAAGCCGCGCCATATGACTGCGCCGACTCATGATTCCAAAGGTTTGTGTGTGTCCGAGCCCCCGCGCGGTCAATAGTGTTTTGCACTTGGGCAAGGTACCTTACCTCGCTTTCCTCGTCGACCCAATGCGATATTCGGGTATCTGTTATGGGGGAATTTACAATCTAAGTGCGTGATAGTGGATTTGGGCTTGGCCAGCTGCCACCCAGATGAAGCAAAATGATTGTGACGATTTCCTGAACGCAGCGTAATCATAGGCAACACTTATAGGAATGGCGGCTTTATAAAAGCCAATATTTTTATTATTATTACTCCAGCGATCACTAAAACCATGTAAACTGAATTTCTCCTAAATTGTATTTAGGGTACATCTGCGCTTGGTCCTATCATATGGGTCTATTAATATTATTCTATAACCTTGCCTTCCACTTTTTAAAACAAGGCGAACTAGTATATATTTTACGCATGCGTAAATATGTTTCCCGCTGAATTTCGCGAACAACTAATAGTGACAACTGTAAAGATCACGTCACCAGCCCCACCCCTTAATTCAGCTCATGGCAGCTATCGTTAACATTTTTATATCAACAGAAATTCCGGGGTTCACATTTTAGAAATTCCAGGGTTCTTTTTCTCCGACATACCCGATGTCTGGACGGACATACGGAGGAGCCCATTTTATAGTCCCCATTCCAAACTTCGCCCGGGACACAAAACCGATCAAAGAACTGGGTTAATTTTTCCCCCTTGTGGTTGATGAATTATACATTTCTGATATGGCTATCGATTTCATACACACTAAAAACGGCAAGTCACTATGCCACCGACTAAATAATGGGGCAAAATTATGACCACAAAGGGCATTTCACCTGTTTTTGACCGACAAAAGTGGTCAACATTTTAACGCCATTTTTAGTCGGTGCAGAGTTGACTCCCGTTGTTTAAAATATTTTTACGGGTGTTGCATTTTTTTGAATTTTTTTTGTAGAAAAATCGAAATTAATTTCCTTTCTCTATAGCTTATTACTCTTTTCCGACGTGTCGAATGCAATGTTATTTATTCGGACATGTTGTTCTTATCCGTTAATGCGCCGTATTCCGTTATTATCCATTCCTACCGCTAGTAACCGTATTGCATGATCTAATTTGATTTTTAAACAATTACGATAGGCTAATTGGAATGAATAAAATAGTACTACATAAATGAATAGAAGTTTTTAATACGAATGATTGTTATTGGTAATGACTCTTAAAGGGTTCATGTGCATATTTTTTTTTCTTTACAGGAAAGGTTCATTGGAACATCTCATATCTTTTTACCATCGAGAGAGCTGACTTTCGAGGTGCAACGGGAAATTCTAAGCGCTGGCGTTAATTCTTATAGCATAGCCATACATTTGGAATATGTCTATTTTGTTGATATGCAAACGAATGGCTTGTACAGGCTACTTAAGAATGGCTCTGGCGTTATTGAAGAAGTCGGTCGCGGTACACATGGTTGGTATCGCCCTTCTCACATCACTATTTACACAGGTAAGAAAAAATATTTGAATGGGAGGTGGGGGAGTTTCCGTAACCTGACCCATCTGACACACTTTTCTGACACACTTATGAATTCGGAAACCTTAACGGAATAAACCTGTGCTTTATTTCGTGAAGGGTTTCCGAATTCATAAGTGTGGTAGAAAAAAAGTGTCAGATGTGTCAGGTTACGGAAACTCGTAGGAGGTGGCTCTTAAGACAAGTTGGTTTTCGATACAGGAGTATTCCTGCATGTCGCGAACATGAATAGGAAAACTTAAACCAAATTGCCATTTTAATGATTTCCTAGGCTTGCGCTGACCAAGCGCAGGGGAAAGATAAAAAAAGTGTATGGGCTATTCTAAAAAAGCGACTCCACAAAGTCGCATAAAAACTTCTAATTCATTCACTTTTTATAAAACATCATGCACACTAAAAAGTTTTGAACACCACTATACCTAATTTTGTTTACATTTTTAACCTTCAAATTAAGTTGTAGTTTCCTGTTTTGGGACCATGCATATTGTGTTATCCGATATGCATCTCTGATATTTTTTTTATTTTAGAAGAAGTCTTAAAACTTGAATTCTTGAATTCTTACTGAACGGTGCGTGACATATCAGATATGGTTGTTGTGAAATCAATTGCTGGTTTGAGACAAAATTGCACTTTATACAGTAGTCTTTCTTATGTCTATTTCTGTGTTTTTTATCGATCTTATGATAGTTTTTAAAGCAAGATAAGATCTGTTTTTCAATAAAGATCTCTTGTTATTGTCAATGGGACATGCCTTTTGAGAAAGTTTGTAAAAATTCTTGACAAATTCTTGGCAATAAAAATATTCTTGACTATGCATTTTTACATGGATCAGCTGTTTAATTTTCGTGGTGACCAAATGACAGTTCTCTGTCGACAATTGTCGACAGCTCTTAACGACAAGTGTCTTTTATCATCACAAGATGTGCATTGCAAACCTCAAGTAAATACTCGTCGGAATGACATTTATATAAAATTTACAATTATTTAACCAATTATTATGTTAATTTTTGGCGAATCAGGTTAATCTTCAGTCACATATCCTGAAAAAATGCAAATCTTGTGATTAAAAAGTATTGTCATAATTTTTTATAGAATTTCCGTGTGGTCCAGTCGTTCCCACTGCTCCAAACACCAAAAGTACCGAGCCTATCAAAACACCGAGTACCCTCCAATAACAAGTGGCGATATCACAACGGACAATCTTTGGACAGAACAAACAACAGGTTTGTTGTTGTAGTCAAAAGCAGATTTAAACTTGGATTATTGCAGCTTGCGTCAGTTAAGATGCGGGCCGCGCTTGGTTTGATGACTGCGCATGACCTCGTACGTGCTCTCATTGACATGACGTCACAAGCAGCATTCTGAGATTGAAGCTGGAACAAATATACTAAAAGAGATTGAAACTTCATACGTAATTAGATACAATCTTTTTATGATTGAATGCAGCAAAAATGCCATCAAAATATTATTTAAAGAGACATGAGGACATTTCCAGAATGAAGCGCCAACAATTTTTTTTCGAACCCCGTTTTTTAGCATATTTGGAATGCTTACCAATGTATTAGATCACACCTGAAGTGAATAAGCCGAATACGCCGTCTTTATGTAATAAGATGATAATTTAGTAATTTCTGTCGTGCACGACAGAAATTCAAACATGTTTTTATAGGGACGATTGCGATAGCAGCAAGTTCAAAACAAGGTTTTGCGGTTTTCTTTTGTACTTGTTTGTCCAATAAACTTTCTAAACGTTCTCGGTAGGTGGTCTACGATCGTTATCCAGTGCAGTTTGAGAGAAAAAATCTCCTCCTCCTGCCCTTTAATCATTATAGGTTCATATTTTAATGATTCATACCGTCCGTTAGTTTTAAACTAACGAACATAAAATGATAAAATTTCACATGTGAATTTCTCGAAAGTAAGGGAAGTAAGTAGTCACAGTGGCAAATCTAATTTGTTAAATTAATGGCTGTTTTCAGCTTTAATTACTTATACTAATATTGTTTTTACTATTGTTACCGCAGTCATCGTCATCATCATTATCACCTTCATTCTCATCAACCAATGAGACACACTCGCCCTAACGTGAATACAGGGTGGCTTCTTGCACAAAACGTCATGTAATTTACCATTTACTTCACATGTACACTATTATATTATAGAAAACCGATAATAGAATAATCCAAAAGTTGTATACTCCCACACATTTAACTCGTTGTTAAAGGGGGATGGCCCTGTTTAATTATATGACGTTTCCAACTTGATTGAATTACTTTGCGATCGGGCCATGGCCCCCTTTTTAACTTTGCATTTTTGGCATAGCTGTGAATTAAAATCCTACTCAAGCCTGCACCTCTACCACATAACGCCGGAAGAATGACTTAGAATTTGAACTGAGGACCCACTAAAGTTAAAGATCTGAACCAGCAGTGGCCAGGGACCTGTGGTTACTTTTCCAGTCAAGTGAAGTTGTTTAGAAAGAAAATTCACCATTTTTTTTATTAAAGAGGAAACCGAGCGTTGAAGATTCGTTGATCTTACCAATCACACTTGGCGTCTTCTAAGCGCTGGTGTACTTGCTGGATTGCTTATAGTTCTGACCTTCGGACGACGCCGTTATCACTTCAAGAGATCAATGACTCACACCTTGCATAAAAATGAAGAGAAAGAACAAATTCAAAAAGAAAAAGAAAAAGTTCAAGTGTCTGTTCAGTTTCGACTGTGGGTAGGTATAGATTTCTCTCTCTGAAATTCTTGCTTCTGACAGCAACAATTGATTTGTTTACTGCTATAAGCATATTCAGTTCATCTTTTACCCATGCATTAATGGCAGTATTTTGGAATTAGGCAACATTTGTTTCACATTTGATATACGATGCAGACTGTAAATGAAGTTAAGATATAGTTTGATCAAATGGGTTGGTTCTACCAACATGTAAGAATGATGACGAAATATGATTAGGGTTTAGGATTACTGTTAGGGTTAGGGGTATGATAATGGTTTACATTTAGCGTTAGGATTATTCAAATATCTTAATGCCTACATTGCCTGATTACCGTAAGCTCCTTACTGCAGATATGCAATAGTTAGATCAGAAATTTGCAAGAGAAATGTGACCTCCATTGGTTTCAGCCAAGCTCAGCTTTTCATTTTGCATTTTTCTAGGCAAAAGAGGCCCTGAAAATTACTTTCAACACTTCATTGGTTAACGGTATAAGGGCAGCTCCGGCAGAGTCAGTTGATCCAATGGAATTTCCTCGAAACCGTCTCACAATTATAGATGAATTGGGTTCGGGAGCTTTCGGTGCAGTCTACAAAGCTGAAGCGATCGGCTTCATGGGAAGTGATTCAAAACTGGTAGCGGTGAAGAAATTAAAAGGTATGTGACTCAATTTAGTGCTTTGGAAAATGTAGTCAATACAAACTTACAAAGTATGTCATTGGGCTCTACCATAATTATTACTCTTGCTAGAATTGGAGCAAAATAATTCCCGTGTTTTCCTTGCAATTATCGTCATCCAGTTCAATTAATTGGTGTCATGTATCTATGTAAAGTATCCAAAGTGTTAACCATTTCTAACATGGGGCTAGTGATGAGTCAAGTTGAAAGAACGTGAATGCAAATGCAACTAGAAAAGAAAATTTGCAAATGTCGTTTGACAAGTGTATTAATTATCAAAGTATATGAATTGGTGCTAGAAGCATATAGAACTTCGGGTTTTGTCGAAAGCAAAATGACCAGACACGTGTGGAATTTACACGTGTAAAGGAACAACTGTTTACCATTGGCATCTCTCAAAAGAAGTCGGGCAAAATTTGTCAAATTAGGGAGTCGATTATAGTGGAAAAGTTCAAACGATGTCTACATCCAGATATCAAAAAAACACAACGGGATGATAGCAAAATTGGTAGTATAAAAATGTATGAAGCAGCCTCAAAGCCAGATCTTATAAGCTCTAAAGCCCATTAAAATCATGCGGGACACGTGCTGTGCTCAGTTTATGATTTTGGAAGATGCACTTCCATTTAATAAATGAAAGTTCAGCAAGAACGAGTGCATTGATTCAGAAGATATGAAGGGATTGTATTAGTGTCCCTCTTCACAGGATGAATTTTAAATCAGACTTGGTTTCTTGAACTATCAAAGTCGGTTTTAGGCTGGATTCCCAGTGAAATGGGTATCCATGTTGAGTAGAAAATAATCTTTCCATAGAGGCATCCAAATTGGACGGCTAACCTTCCGCCTCTAAGATTATTTTCTACTCATGTTTACCAACCTAGAGTACCAAGTAGTTTCAAATCAGATCGGGTATCCATGTTGTTAAAGCCACTATCAGCCATTTTTTTCCAAATTCAAAATGCCCATTTTGTCTCTAAATTTCTAGTGTTAGGTCATATCAACACCTTTTCTTTGTGAAAACAGACATATAAGCATTTTAAAGCAGTCTTGACGATGTCATTTACGACTGTTTCCAGACCTTAAAAAAAGTCGGATCCCGACTTTTATTAGTAAACAAAGCATAAAAATTACAATTTCTTGGCAAATACGTCGTGTTACGCTTAGCCACTTTCAGGGGTCTTTTCTACAACAATTTCGAATACAACAGTGACAAAAATGAACTTTGGTGAAAAATATGTGGCGGATTTGTTTACATTGTGAAGAAATCACTGATAGTGGCATTAAGAAATATTTGGCAGGGGATGGGAGAACTCTCAGATCCCATAGTTTTCCAAGTGCCCTGCGCAACAAATACATTTTATGAGGAAATAGACATTTTCCCAGCATGTGCAGTAACTAGCCAGGACAATGATAATAAAAGCCTCACAAGAAAATAGTGAGCAAGCGAAGTGAAGAAGAGCGATGACTTGGTCCCAAATTTAGAAGATACATTTTCCTCTAAGCTAGATGAATTTTGAGATCATCTTTCCCCATTGGTAGTGAAAATCCAACACAAAGTGACAAACTTGTTAACAGTAAAAAACAGCCGCTTAGCATGATAAATTTCAGGACTGTAACACGAACTCAGTAAAGCCATGACAAGCTGATAATTTAAGAGGAAAATGGCCCAGCATTTAGTTTTAAACTAAGTGAACGAGCATTGACCCAACAGGAAGCAGTACAAAATTGTAGGTTTCTACAAAAAAATGGTGTTTTCATAAGTAAATGGAGCCCACCAGTATAAGAGAATGGATAGTTGTGCATAAAATTGTGGTGCCAAAGGTTTACTATAGGGAAGTAATTGGCATAGTCCGTGACAATTCCATGCCAAATTGCCAATCATAGCAAAAGTTGACGCAATTGAGAAATTCCCCATACCACAAAGCAAAATACTCTCCAAGATTCTCAGAAATTGCATATCCACTAACCAACCTCTGAAGAAAAGTTTGGCAACGTTTGTTTGATTGTGACTTATGCCATACCAATGTCTGGACATTCAGGGGATATTTCTTCCTTTGTCTGTGTGTGTAACCTAATGTTTTTCCTTTTATATTAGAACCGATCTCAGATGTTGCTCGGACGGATTTCCTGAAGGAACTCAACCTATACAAGACATTTGATTACCATCCAAATATTATTTCAATGCTGGGATATTGCACAGAAGAAGGTATATATTGAATGTTTCATTTATTCCAACTTTTTCAGTTATCACAATTGGCACACAATTTCTATATAGAAAGATGTTTTGTTTGAATTTACGTGAGCCGCCTGGTCAGATACCCGACATTTAAATAACACATTCAAGGTCAAATGACTTGCCATTTTATTAACAATTTGCTTGTATATAAAAGGACGATAACCGATGCTGAATGCAAAACCAACGTAAGTGACATTTTTGTCGAAATTGAGTTTTTGGTGAATTTTGAAAAAGGAGATATTCGCGCATAATTTTAACTACGTGTGGAGATATGTAAGCGATTAAAAAAGTTATGATTAGAAAAAAAAACGTATGTGCAATGCACTTTTTCGCTTAATGCAAGATAAACGTAGGTGCCACTTACGTCTAGTTTGCGGCATTGTTTTTTCTTGTTCCAGTGCAAGACCAACATAAGTGCTGCATTTACGTTGGTTTTGCATTAGCATTAAGGAAATGCCCCTTTTCAGTGCAAAACCAACGTAATTGGCACTTACGTTGGTTTTGCATTGAACATTTTTGCCCCTTTTCAGTGCAAGACCAACGTAGGTGCTACACTTACGTTTGTCTTGATCTGGAAAGGGACAAATAATTATGTTTAATGCCACTTACGTTGGTCTTGCATTAACAAGAAAATATTGATTTCACATACGTTCTCTTCTTCTATAAATACATAATTATTTAATTACGTTAATCTATTGGAGATAAGCGCCCAGAGCCGTAGAAGCACAGTTTTGTACTCACCCAGTTCACTCTGAATTGCACAAAAATTATCTATTATTACGTCTATTGCGTTATCTAATATTCAGTTTTACAATTACTGAGCTATACTTCTGAGAATATTAATTAGTCAAAAAGTGTCTTATTTGACTAATTAAATATTAGTCATGCACATAATTTTTTTATAATCCACAAAATAGTGCTAAAAAGTGGTTTGAATTAAAAGAATGCTTTTTAAAGATTGCAAATATTTCTACAACTGGAAAATTTGGACTTTTTAATTACGGAATTCGTCAAAAGATTAATTAGCAAATGACCAATGTGTACTTAAATTCGTCATTTTTGTGCTTAGCAAACTAATTCTAGTCATTTGGTGAGTCTAAAGTCGTCTTTAATTAGTCAATTAATTTGTCATTTGACAAATTAAAATTCGTCAGTCATTTATTTGTCATTTTAAAGTGTAAATTAGAGGTAATGAAAATATTTAGTAATCATGAAAACTAGTTTAAAATATGGGAAGGATATCTTCCAGCAAACAAACATGTTTCCAGCATTGAAGTACATATGAATGATAAAACAACTGATTTGCATGACTAATTTTTAATTAGTCAAATAAGACACTTTTTTGACTAATTAATATTCTCAGTGATATAGATCTCTGACTCAAAAACAAAAATACAAACAAAAAACTACCCAATGTGAGTGAATAACCTGGATTATAGATAAGAGGTCGGCAACCTTTCTAAAACTTGACTTCTTGTGGCGAAAAAATCTTTGCAAATGAAGCATAACAATTAGTGGGTGATTGGTATAGCCTGCTAAAGAGACCGAGAAATATTAACTCTTACATATGTTGATCATAAATATCAGCATTTCGGTTTCACAGTCTACAGAAGAAGAATTTCTTCCTATTATTCTAAAATCATTCATTGTTAAACCTTTTTTCTACAGAGCCATTGTTTTGATCATGGAATTTGCTCCTTACGGTAATCTGAAAGGTCATCTTGATATGATACGAGTAGGTGGGAGTAGTTCGTGTCAAGAGCAGATGGCAAAAAGTCTCGATCCTAACGATATTCTTACATACGCATACCAAATCGCAAATGGAATGGATTATCTCGCGTCAAAAATGTAAGATCAGATTATGTATATCGCGTTTATTTTCACAACAGGCCACTATCTGTTGCTGTGAGTTTGGTTTTGTGTATATCGTCGGGCGTGCGGGCGCGCGTCCACAGTCTGACGTATTTTGCAAAATACGCATTTTGAGAAAAACGGCTTTGATTGATTTTGCTATTTTAATTTGCTCTATACGGTAAATCCAAAAATATATTTTAATTAAAACCTTGAGGATAATTGCCAAAATAGGTTAAATTTGAAATGATATTTATCTAATCAATGTCCAGTTATTACAATATAGAAAATATGTTACATAAAAATACGTCCCTATTTGAAAACGCCCATTATCCATTCAACAGTAAATAACAATACACACATCGCCGCAAATGACTCTTATGTGATTCGTAATAGGTTGAAAAACACAAAAGACAACTCTACCGTATTGAAAAATACGTCTCTAAAATACGTCACTACATGTGAAACGGCGAATATGACCTACTTCAAAATGCAAATACAATCTCTGAGCCTCCGCAGAATAGATTTTCGACACCTGCGTCGTTATGTGATGCGGACAATTTAAGGTTTTACAAACACGTCATAATTATATAGTTAATGTTTTTACTATTTAAGCTACTTTGAGTTTTGAAATTTGGTGAATTTGGTGGAGTGCACAAACAAACCTACATGTATATTCCAAATTTCTCCAACTAGTGCAAAATGCGATACTTCACATTTGCGGCCGACGATATTGTGTGTGTTTGTGTGCAAGCGTGTGTGTACGTGGTGTATGTGTGAGTGCGTGTGTGTGTACATGTATGTGTGTGCCCACGCGTGTGTGTGTGTGTGTCCTCGCGCGTGTGTTTAAGTGTGTGTAGTGTATTTTCAAGGACCAAACACAAAAGAAATTCTTTTGAACAATATCCTATAAAAATAACTAAACTTTAAGAGTAATCCTCTATCACAAACAAAGACGAGGTATTATTAAATTACTTCATAAGAAAGGTGAGAAAAATAATCTGGACAACTATAGAAACCCCATACTTTGTTAAATTATGATTATAATATAGACAGCTTTCTTACAATGAAGATTTCAAAGAGTCATCACGAATATTATTAGCGAAGATCAATGCGGGTACATTAAGGGTCGCTTTATTGGTAAAAACATTAGACTCATTGAAGATGTATTTAACTTTTGTAATGAACATGAAAATGATGCTGCCATTCTCTTTATAGATTTTCATAAGGCTTTCGATTCCATTGAGTTGACATTCTTAGTGAAATGTCTTGAAAAAGTTGGATTTGGAGAAACTTTTATAAAGTGGGTGAAAACCATTTATAATAATATCAATAGTTGTATAGCAATGAATGGATGGTTATCTAAGTCTTTTGATATTAATCGAGGTATAAAACAAGGCTGTCCCTTATCTGCACTTTTGTTCATTATTGCGGCAGAATTCATGTCTTTGAATATAAAAAACAACCAAAATATTAGAGGCTATACGGTCAATAATAATCCAGAATTAGAGATCAAAATTGCGCAAATGGCTGATGATACCACCATTTTCGTTGATAATATGTCATCTGTTCATCATGTGCTAAACGAAATTGACAGATTTAGCGCTGTATCTGGAATCACAATGAATAAACAAAAACAGAAGGTGTCTATCTAGGCAATGATACATTACGTATTAACCATAATAATGCAATCAAGTGACAAATGAACCTGTTAAAAGCCTTGGAATATATTTCGGTAAAAATTGTCGTCAAATTGAACATTTGAATTGGAGTCCAAAATTAACCAAACTACAAAACGTTTTAAACCGTTGGAAAACAAGAAAATTAACGTACTATGGAAGAATTGCAATAATAAAAACTCTTGGTATTTCACAAATTTTATACAATGCAGCATGTATTAAAATACCCGAATACGTTATTAAAAAGGTAAATAAACTGATTCACAATTTTTTGTGGGGTTCTAGCAGAGAAAAAGTAAAAAGAAGTGTAGTTTCAAAACAAAATGAAAGAAGGGGGTTTACAAATGATAGACGTCGAATGTCAAATTAATGCTTTACGAATAAAGTGGATATCTAGAATGTTAGAGAATGATAATGGAATCTGGAACAAAATCATTAGAAAACTTTTTGAACCATATGGTGGATTAACATTTCTGCTCGAGCTCGATTGCAAAAGCACCGATATTCATAATTTTCTAGACCAGAGGAAAATTCCATTTTTCTATTACGATATTATAAAAACATGGTACTTATTGAATGAAAAACGATTTGATAATGTTGATCTGAATGAAAATGATATCATCTGGGGGAATAAACGTATTCGACACAATGGAAAAGTACTTTTCTACAAGCACTGGATTAAAGCAGGAATTGTAAGTCTAAAACATGTTATAACAGATAATAGATTATTTTCTTTGTCTGAAATTTCCGATAAAATTGTTTGTCCAACAAACATGTTTGACCTACATAAGTTACACGTCGCGATTCCCGATGAAATAAAACGTCATATTAAAATGAAGAACTTATGTACTACTGACAAAAGTCACGTACTATGTTTAAATGTAATCGAAATGAAAAACACGTCAGTAAGCTTTCCAATAAGATTTTTTATAACATGTTTAATGAGACAACAACGAATGCCACGTGTATACAATATTGGGAAAAACATTGGTTAAGCACATTTACTTTTAAGTTACAGAAACGAATAAATAATAAAATGGGACAATTTTAATTTAATATCTTGTATAACCAAATTTGTTGTAAAAAGAACTTACATAAATGGAATCTTAGCAATTCAAATGTCTGCAACTTCTGTAATCAAATAGAAGATATGGATCATTTTTTTTTTGTAAAATGTAATTACAATGCATCATTTTTGTCTGAATTTGAAAAATATATAATTCAAGTCACAGACCATAAGCAATTTCAAATATCTCTTGACAAAATTGTACTTGGCTGGAACATTGAACAAAAGAATTATGCATTTATCAATATCCTGATTGAGCTTGCTGCGTTTTCTATTTACAAATCAAAAATAATTTATAATGATACAAAAAAGAAAACACCAATCACCATATTATTTATGCATGAAATCAAAGTTTTATGATATTGTGATCAAATCTTCAAAACAACCAAGAGTAGAATTTCAGTACAATGAATTGCTAGATACAATGATTTATTGGAATATATAACTTAACATGCTACTATGTAACAAACAAAAATGTGTGAAGCTGATTATCAATAATGTATACCTCTAAAAATAGCTGAAAATGTTGTAAGTTGTTTTATGAAAAACAAATTGTTTGAAATAAAGGCATTAGCTATACCTCTTTGAGGTGGAAAGATAAAAAAAAAATCGATCACATACTAACCAAAGCACAGAAATGCCAAGTAACCCCCTTTACTTAGGTCAGTCACTATGAATTTACATCAATTCTCATTACTACCGCCCACCAATCAAACATGGCACAAAAACACCAAAACTCTTACGGATTGCAAGATGGGAAAGGTGGTTTTGCGCGCGCGGATGTGTGTGCAGGTGCGTTTGTGTGTGCAGATGCGTTTGTGTGCGCATGTGTGTGTATGTATACATGCGCGCAAGGGAAAGCCTACACGCATGAGTGTGTGTGTGTGGGGGTGAATTTTGTGAAATTTAAAACTGTGAAGGGAGATGCTATAATTTCTTAGATGAATCATGAATCATAATGTCTAAAATCAAGAGTTTTCTTAACAGTGTGTGCATCGCGACCTTGCTGCACGAAATATACTACTTGGTGAAGATATGGTCTGCAAACTTAGTGATTTTGGACTTGCAAGAGACCTGGCTGGTGAATTACAGTACGAGATGAAATCAGAGGTAAGATATATGGAATAGTTTTGACTTTATCCCCGACTATCTTGTGAAATACGAATATTGCATAAGGAGGTTATCAGGAATGATGTCCTACCTTGGGTACTTATTTTGGGCACTGTGTACCGCCTATCTTTGTCGTAAAGCTCTTCTAAAAGAAAATAATTGGTCCTTTTTCTCTTCAAAAAGGTAAACGTTCTGACAAAGAGCTAAGTTTGGTCGACCTCGCCTAAGAAAGTCTCCTCATATTTTCATTCTATATCGATTCCTAACATCTTCAATTCTCGCCACCTTAATTCTGTGTTGAATTTTATACAGTTATCCATCATTTTTCATTACATACGAATTTTTATTAATCTTTCCCTGGAGCTAGCCAGCGCAGGGAACTGTTGAAAAAATACATGTTACTAGCATGGCACGCTATATATTAAACCAATTGAGTCAGGTTTGGTGGAAGAGCGACAGATTAAATCTGTATGTATAAAGTCCGAAAGGTATCCATCATAATAGGGGAAGGCTTACGCAATTCACAATGAATTGCGTAGACAAGGATGATTTTTGTTTATTTATTTCCCTGAAGCTAGCCTGCGTAGGGAGCTGTTCTTCTATACTTGGTCTCATCTAAAGTTGAAGGTGACGTCATTATGCGTATTTGCATTCCCACTAGCGTCTCGATCATGCCGCCTTTATTCGCGTGCGTATCATGCTCTGATTCCAAGCATAGCGCGCGCGATTCATTGGTGCGCAGTGACGTCACCTTCAACTTAAGATGACACAAACTATACGAGCCCTCAATTGGTTAGAACACCTTGCTAGTAATTTGGAGGTTATCGGTTCGATTCCGGCCAGGCGCACTTTTTTCAACAGCTCTATGAGCAGCACAAAGTTTGATTAGCACAATCTTGAATAGCTAGAAATACAAGGTTCCAGGATAAAAGAAGTAGGCGTACATCGACCATCTGATGAACTTGTCCATCTGGATTGCACCCAGTTAGAAAGAAGCGAGTCAACAGCACCAAGGAACTCTCGTGCATAAACTCTTTTATGCAGGGCATTAAGTCTGACCTCAGCATCAAATGTGAAATTAGTACCGCAAGAGCCAAACTTCTACCAAAGACTATGAAAGCGACTTGACTGAAAAATATCAGAAAGTTAAATTTTTGGAAGAATAATTTATGCAGGTGCAGTATATAAAGTTTCGCACTCTCTGTTGATGAGCTTGAGGGCAATAGCTAAGTGAAGAATATGACACCCTACCCCTAAAAACAGCTATACGAGCGATTGCACTGTAAAAGATTCCCAAGTAAAGACAAAATAACTAAGCTTTTGCTTATGGTGAGATCGTTCAATTGGAGAGAGAGAGAGAGAGATCTTGAAACTAGCAGTCAGAAAAACACCACACCAAGATTACAGAGGCACTAAAAAGCTGCTTTTGCTGAAACCTACACTGAAGTATTGGACACGGGGCATGACATTGGAAAGAGGTACGGGTAGGTGTGGCCCTTAAAGACCCCCTTTTGCGTTTCTCCAGCAGTTCCAGACCCCCAGTTGAAGCAGAATTCAGTCTTTGGTCCCTTTTTCAGAAAAAAAAATTGGCCTAGAAAGCTTATTTTAGCCAACTTGCAGCTCCAAGCCTGCAAATCTCAAATTTCAGTTCTCAAGCCCCTACTTTCGGGGAGACAAAATCCGTTCCCAAGCCCCCAAGTTCGGAAATCGGGGGCCGCACACCCTAAATGATAAAAGTTTGAGTGCCCCCCCCCCACGGGTAGTGGAGACTCGCATCAAGTTCTAGAATAGTCCAAACTATGATCATAAAATGTTGCAGCATGTTGCTGTCGACGGAGGGAGATACACAAAAAGAACGAAACCCAGTTAATTTATCAGGTGATGTCAGAGATATGATCTCAGTTGCAACCAGTTCGAATCAGAAGAAAATGACGATTTCCTTTCTTTAACATCAGGTTTGCTGACAGATGGCCAATCAGGACAGGTCCTTACACCATGAACGAAACTTCAGAATGTCTGAAGAAGCTGATAATCTCTAAAGTCCGTTCATCTTCACTGCATTGCAGTGCAGTGATGCAATGCAGCCTACCACAATCGTCACTGCAATCACTTGCAGTACTGCAAAACGCAAACAGTACTGCAACGAAGTAAAATTATTTGAACTGGGCTGCAGCAGCAAGATGCAGTGGGGAGCAGTGAGTTGCAGTATGCCAATTTCCTGCAAGTTTACGCAACGTACTGCAACCCGGGACCTGCAGTGACCTCGGTTGACCTGCAGTAATCGAATAGGATTGCAGGGAAGTGACGGACATTGCAGTGAATTTACTGCAAAGCAATGGCAGTTGCAGTGACGTGATGCCACACGGACCTTAGACCCGTGGACATGACTAACTTTTCCCTTACAGCTATTGAAATTTTGTTAAGAGACCTCAAGGGAAACCACTTACCACAATACTACAGGGGTATTGAATTATCCCTACTTGCCCTAAAATCTAAATTCAATAGAGCTTATCACATTTATTCAGACGAAACTCAGAACGCCTTCCCCCCCGAAAGACAGGACATACACTACCAGATCTGAGTTCCATCAAAATTAAAAATGGTTTTGGCAAACAAAAATATACTATGTTATTTACCTCAACACACCTGATGGAACCAGTGTCTCTTGTTTCAGGGTCGTGTTCCAATCAGATGGATGGCTCCCAGAATCAATATTCTACAACGTGTACACAACACAGAGTGATGTTTGGGCGTTTCGGTATTTTGCTGTGGGAAATTGTCCTTTGGGTTTGTTGTACTTAATAATTATGTAGAATAGTAGTGGTTGCGGATCCGATTACATTTCAATAACCACAGCTTGTGCTGCTAATGTTTGTTCCAAGAACTTTTTTTTTCTATTATGCCTTCCTTCATATAGATCTTTTAATTTAAAGAGGTCATAGAAGGTAAATCGCTTATTATCAGGATCTCACAGTAACCCTGGCATGTCTGCAGCGACGGCTATCGCCAACGTTCAAGAGGATATCGAATGAGTAAACCTCCCACACTGCAGTAGTAACGAAATGAAGTAACGATTTGCAAGCACAATTACTGGATTTTAACCAAAAGTGTTACCACATGCATATGCATAACATACAATGACCGCCACACAGGTCCGTAACCATTTTTTTGGGTGAACCATTTTTACCTAAATGTTAACCTATTTTCGACAAAAAAAAGCATAAAATTCTAATTTTGGCTCGCCCCGCTATCAAAATCCATTTTTCGGCCTTTCCGGGCCCTTTTTAGGGACCTTTGAGGGCTTTTCGAAATTTGGGACCTTTGACCTCCACATCTGTGAAATACACGTATGCCCCTTGTTTCAATGGACAAACGTGACCTTCCTGCCAAAATTTGGACCCAAAAGTCCTTGTAGCTTCTTTGACTTGCCAATAATTCCTACTTTTTAAAGATTATGCGTTGGAGGTCATATAGTATGATCTTTAGACATGTTTCTAAAATATGGTACGGGACTATAAAACTCTTTTAGGTCTAGCACAGAATTCGAAATCTTGTGTAACATAATTACATATCATTTTCTATGTAAAGGTACCAAATCATGTATGACTGCTGGCACGAAGACCCGCAGCAGAGACCATCTTTCCACGTGCTCCACAGAAACATCACAAGGATGCTTGAAGATGCACAGGTAGATAGTTACATGGCGTGATTGACCAATTACACATTGCCCAGAATGCATTGTAATGTGAAATGATGACATCATACCAACGCAGATCATTGCAGCTTGTGTACCGCAGGTTCGAAGGCTGCTGCATTAATGGTACGTCATCAAGTGATTTGACAATGGATTCTGGGGAATGTGAAATGGGTCAATGCATAACAAATCTAGTAAGCTACTGTGCGAACACCCGAAAACGTGTTGCGTTCTGAGTATCTGTGCGACCTGGTATTTCCAAGTTCGCCTCATGGTTTGCATTATGGTTATGGAAAGAGTTAAGGGTTAAGGTAAGGTTAGGGTTAAATGTTCAGCTTGAGGTTCGAGTTATTATCTAGAGTGGTATTGTGCATTTGGTTTTGGTTTCGGTTTAGTACGCAACAAAAGCACGAAAGAAAAAGAATAGAAAAGCCTGATATATACGTATATATATAAACAGTTTATCGTAATAGGTCATTTAACCAGGCTTACATCACTTCAAAATAATATTTTCAGGACTACTTGGAAATGTCTGATTTCGACATCTCAGACTACCACTACTTGTCGCCAGCAGAGGCTACTGGACAAACTGGCGCAACCAGTCGTGAGGATTGTCGTTCTTCAGGTTCGTCAGACAGTACCGCAGCACGCTATGTTGGTGAACCTCGTAATTTGCTGAAACCATAGAAACCGATGTCAAGTTGCAAGAAATATGCTCTCCAACGTCCGCATTCAGGCCGCTTACTTGAATGGCTATAAAGGTATTCACAACAAACAAACATGGTCGCGAACATCTGTATGATATGGAGGGATGCAAGCTCTAACACACCTTGCCACAAGTACAAGCTATGATGTAATGGATGAGTGCATATATGTGTGAGTGGCCGTGCAAGGTCGTGATTAAGAGACTATTAATAAATCAGTGACGTAGGCATTGATGAAGGAGAGGAACACAGCAAAAATTTGCTCTGAGTTAAGTTTTGCTTTGTAAACGCAAGTCTCCGTTGGAAACGTTTTAGCAAAAAGATAAATAAACTTAATTCGTTGTTTAAAACATCTCCGTCGCAGTATTGTAAATCCTGATCGGCAGTCTTGCAAATTTATTGAACCACTCATGTCAACCATTCTCTTGTATTGGTCTAATCGTTTTACCTTTCATTATAATCCATAATACCTCTTAGTCCAATTGTCAATTATATTTTGCCACGAATATTTTATGTGTATAGAAATTATTTTTTGAGGAGTGGTCACTGAGGCCTATCACTGTGAGTTACAATATGCTCATCCACCAAGGACACAATTCAGGTTGTACTTGTACATGCATTGATATGAACTGACCTTGTATGATCTGGCTATCATATATCATACCCAAAAACCAAAGGTGAATGGAAGGTACTGAACTGTGCCAAGGAAACTGAGATTTTACCTGCTCATAGTGTATCTGGCTCTTGGCGCACATTTTGAAAAGACTCTGCAAGTGTGATGTCTTTGAATTTGTATACAATTGCTATTGATCGGAAAGAATGTGCTTTAATATGCCAGGTGGAAGGTGAATATTGATGTTGATGACAAAGGCTGGTATTCTGAAAGGGAGACTAACTTTAGACCTGGGTTTAACCAGGGTTTGTCCTACAAGAGTGGACCTTTTTCCTTTCAACATACTCTAAAAACGTGCTGTAACAGGTGAGAAATTTTCCCATGGATGGGCAGTAATGATCCATCCATGAGGAAATTTCTCACCCATTTCATTTAACTTTCATAGCATTTTGAAAGAAATAAAGGTCCACTCTG
This sequence comes from Ophioderma brevispina, assembly GCA_023653785.1. NCBI lineage: Eukaryota > Metazoa > Echinodermata > Ophiuroidea > Amphilepidida > Ophiodermatidae > Ophioderma > Ophioderma brevispina. Next base: position 13,424 of record JAMKCH010032170.1, on the reverse strand, counting down.
GTAGGACTAACCCTGGTTTAAACCCAGGTCTAAAGTTAGTCTCCTTTTCAGAATACCAGCCTATGATGTCTTGCCAAACTCAAGTAATTTTTTATCGGTTTTGCCTAAAATTGCACAACACCAACACTTTCAGAATAGTTTTCAAACACACACAGAAATACTTTTTCTGTCATTGTTTTTGAAAAGGCTATTTTGCCATCATTGTTTAAGAATACTGTAAAATATTTAGTGTCGAGTCACACAAATGTTTGGAATGTTTCTTGGTCACTCCTACATATAATATTGCATGAATTTAGTCAAGTATGAAGACTTGATGAGATATGCCTAATGAGATAAAGCTATATAATTCCTCACTGAAGTCTTGACACTAGACTAGTGTTGTACAATATTACACACAGGAATAACCTATTTCTTTGAAACATTTCAAGTAAAACATGTTTGAACGTTTTGTTTATTTTTTAACGTGTGCTTAAAAAGGATTCTATAACATTTTGTTAGAACAGACAGAAAAAAACCTTTTATAACCATGTATTTTTATGTGTCAGGATTGCTAGAACTCATACTCTCCAAAAAATGTTGAGTAAAAAAAGTCACACTTTATGTTAAGTAAAATCTTAGTCAAAGTTGAGTAAACCTTACACAAAGCTGAGTATATTTTACCCAACAATGACTAAGGTTTACCCAACAATGACTAAGGTTTACTAAACTTTGACTAAGATTTTACACAACAGTAAGAGTTGTGACCTTTTTACTCAACATTGAGTAAAATATTTTTACAGAGTATATAGACGTAAAGGGAGATACAGACATCCATTAAATAAATTATCTTCATAATTAAACATTGTATTGGTAAATACCATCTTGGGAGAACATGCGAGATAAGTACTATAGTTATGTTGAATAATTACGATTGCATTTGAAGTCTGTCGCCTATTTTACATAATTGACCTGTTCCCAAATCGATTAGAATAGGAATATTAGCAAGAATCAGCCATGATCTAACAGATCTAACTGTTTGATCCATTTTCCTTCATACTCTACGAATCTCGCCATAATGTGCGTGATTATTCCATTCTCACACGAGCTGAATAAAAAACCAACAAATGTAAATGATCGTCATTTATCTCATACTAAACAACAGCGTTTCCCCTCTATATATGACGACCTGAGCGCAAGAAGTAGTTAAGTCCGTATTTGATGTTTTGAGTTACAGTCCTTTAAAACTTTTAAAATATTGTAGGAATTTAATGGAAAGAGATATAATTTAAATTTAGCATGGTTATAGGAAACATAACTTGGGATAATATGGGGAGGAAAAAAGTGTGCTGCGGGCAATGGATTACGAGATAAATCAATAAATCGATTTTGGACTTAAGTACTTTTTGCATTCAAATTGGAGTAATGTACAGTTTTGATGGCTAAAAAACATCACAAATTTCTCAAAATTCCTAAAAAGTGGACTAAACAATCTCTAACCCTCCTTACATGGGTGACTTTAACCCGGGAAGTGTGATGCGGGCAATTGATTATGAGATAAATTAATAAAATCGATTTTTGTACTAAAGTACTTTTTGAGCTCAAATGGAGTAATGCATTGTTTCATTGCTAAACAGTAAATCGATTCGCGCTTGTTATAGGGACAACCTGTGTATGCTATTTCACATAAACATCGTCTCCCTTTTGGTCTTCCTCAGGGTTCCGTAGTCGGGCCTCTCTTTTTCATTATGTACACATACTGCATTGCATCAATCATCCTGAAGCACAATATTGCTTACCGCATGTATGCAGACGATGTGCAACTCTATCTGATTGATGATTGAGGATCAAGATTGATGGTAATGCAAAACATGCTGTTGATTGGCTATCTCTTTGAATTGATGAAATCAGTAAGTGGATGCGCTGTAACAAACTCAAACTGAATGATGAAAGACAGAATTTTCCATCGCACGTTCATCTTATCACATTAGTCACCTCAGAGATATTACCATCAGGGACGAGACAGTGGATGTTCCCCAGTCCTTGGCAATCAGAAAACTTGGTGTTATGTTCGATCCATCGTCTTGTGTCCATGGCTGAACATGTGAAGGTCAATATTAAGTCTGTATTTACCGGATCCGCCGTTTTATTATGTTCGAGAGTTGTCATAATCTCGTCCGCTCATTGATTTTATCTAGAATTGACTATTTCAATTCACTATTGTATGGATCGGAGTAAACTACAAATTTTGCAGAATAGAGCAACCAGGCTGGTGTTCAGATCTGAAAGGACACGAGCCAGACCACTCCTTAAAGAGCTCCATTGGCTGCCGATCAGTGAGCTTGTTGCTTCTTACCTATCAAGGGTATTTCCGGACAATTGCCATCATCCGAATACCTCTCTTTGTATATTCCTGGCAGGCCAGGCTAGCGGTTTGAAGATTACAAAACGCTCCTCACTGTTCCTCGTACAGTGGGTGTCAGAACTTTCAGCGCTGAGGCCCCTTGCCTATGGAACTCTTTGTCCATCTCAGTTCGCCACTCCACGTCCATTGTTACTTTTAAGAAAGTTCTAAAATTTCCTTATTCCCTAAAAGTTGATCATGTCCTTAAATTGTTTGTATTGCCTCGCATGAATTTTCTTATTTGTTGTGTGCAGCTGTTTCTTATACTACTACTCTTAAGTGCTTATCTCATGTTCCGTATTGTATTATGATGTTATTGGCCAAATGGTAATAACTTTCTATTTTGTAAAGCTCTTTGACCTTATTTTGATAAGGTATATCTAATGCTGTTTTGTATGTTGTATGTATATATGTATGTAAACATGTTAACCACGGTATAATGCATAGAATAATATTACCCTTGAACTGTAACTGCCACTCTACCTTATATTTATTATGGGTGGAATTAACCCAATTTGTATTTACTGTTGTCACAAGACAATCTTGCAAGGAGGAGGGTATTCTGGTTCCTTTACGCACATTATCAAGTGCATCATTTTGGTCTAATTTCTATGTATTTTTATGGCCAGAAGTTTGATGTATAATACAAAAAACATAAGGTTAACTTCTTGAATAACTTCCGCAGAGAGGAAGTTGCTATAAAATGTGATTATTTCCCTGTGATGACGTCACGCCAGGGAAGTAGTAACTTTTTATACTACTGTTTGTTCAATTAACTTAGATGTCCGGTTTTTATTAATTATTTTCAAAAATATAAGCTTTCGTAAAAAATCACGAAAGAAAAGTTGTTATTCATTATTGGACCCAACAAGATCATTGGGTTCCAACTTGAAAACATATTTCTTCTTTGTATTTTTATTCAATTTACACTGATTTTTATTGGCAAACGACAACAAACTGGGTCCAAGTGAATATTGACTTCTGACTCTGAAAGTTTGATGGCAGACCCATTCACGAATTAGGGGCGCTTCAAAAGCATGTTCATACGAACAATTATTGATTCGCGGACCTTGCTTTGATTTCAGGTGTTTGCGCGTGCATTATGGATGGCCATATATTTTTTTTTTTTTTTTTTTTCAAGACAATCTTGCAAGGAGGAGGGTATTCTGGTTCCTTTACGCACATTATCAAGTGCATTATTTTGGTCTAATATCTATGTATTTTTATGGCCAGAAGTTTGATGTATAATACAAAAAACATAAGGTTAACTTCTTGAATAACTTCCGAAATGTTTCCATTCTGCTTTAACATTAAATATCATTTCTCCTATATTTCAAGGCAGAGAGAAAGTTGCTATAAAATGTGATTATTTCCCTGTGATGACGTCACGCCAGGGAAGTAGTAACTTTTTATACTACTGTTTGTTCAATTAACTTAGATGTCCGGTTTTTATTAATTATTTTCAAAAATATAAGCTTTCGTAAAAAATCACGAAAGAAAAGTTGTTATTCATTATTGGACCCAACAAGATCATTGGGTTCCAACTTGAAAACATATTTCTTCTTTGTATTTTTATTCAATTTACACTGATTTTTATTGGCAAACGACAACAAACTGGGTCCAAGTGAATATTGACTTCTGACTCTGAAAGTTTGATGGCAGACCCATTCACGAATTAGGGGCGCTTCAAAAGCATGTTCATACGAACAATTATTGATTCGCGGACCTTGCTTTGATTTCAGGTGTTTGCGCGTGCATTATGGATGGCCATATAAATGCATCGTTGAAATGCCGCTACTTTATTTAAAATAGAGGTCTTGTCTGTTTTATTCTATTGGTTATCAACAAAAGAATCATACAGCCCTCCTGCAATGCCGTCCATTCAAGTTAATGCTGTGCGACACCTTGGATATCATCTCGTTTGTATTGCAAAAATTCAGTGCAAATAACAACGGTTCGGATTTGATCCTATTGAACAAAGTTGGCATTATTCATTACATACCAGTGGTGGACATTTTTGATCGTGAATCATATCCTGCGACGACAACTTTTACTACCTACAATGTGGAGTCAATGGAACCTTCCACAAAACGTAATTACTTATGTACCAAACCTTTTTATTCGCTCATTTTTCAAAACGAGGGTGAAAATACCCAGATTTCAATAGATTTGAAGGTTTAAAATATCCCATTCCTTTTGTCATGTAAAAACGTCTTAGGTCCAAAGATACCCAACAACTTTCTTTTCGTGATTTATTTCGAACGTGCGTATTTTTTGAAATAATTAATAAAACCAGACATCTAAGTTAATTGAACAGACAGTAGTTTTTCCCTGCGTCAGCATATCATCGATGTTCTTACTTCCGTGCCACTGCCTGCACTCATCGGCAGATTTATCCTCTGTGCGTAGAGAAGAATATTGTTATACGTTATATAAAACAAATATTGACTGCACTATATTCGTGAAATGGTGCAAAATACTTTCTCTCGGTGAATGGAGTCTTCAGTAACCTCGTTAGCCTTGTTAAAAGCTGTCTAAATTATTTCGCTAGCGAGCGGTTAACTACAAAAACAACACTAATCATTGACCCAACATCTCAGTAGCCATAAATTAGTTAAAATCATAGCTCTTTTTAGTATCCGGGTCCCAACCACAGCTGTCTGCGGCTTGGCTCGCTCTGGCCGCCTCGCTAGTGAGCGATTCGTAATTGGATGCGACTGAGTAAAATAGTGTTCTGCTTATCTCGAAACATCGTAGCCCTTGCACTCTGGTAGGAACAACAATTTTACGGAAATTAATATATCTGGTCTGACATGTCTGAGCAACATTGGGCTAGCTCCGGGGCTAGCTTCGTCTGGGACCATATTTACTCCACAAGGTTCTGCCCTGGTGCACCTCAAACCTGAATACCCGCTGACATGGTACTTTGAGTTATGCAATATGTTTACACATTTTAAGCGTATAAAGCAACATACGAGCGCCTCGGGTAAGTATTTTGCACCATTTCCCACATGAGCAGTCAATATTTGTATATTATTATTCCCTAGTATGTATTGCTCTGATATTCTTCGATAATACTTCTGTTGCATGTGTCACGTTACTGGCCCTTGAGAAGTGCATGTTGGAGCGACAAGGGCAAAGGTGCAAGGTAACTTCGCAGAGTATATTTTTTTGCGGCTTGCATTATAATGCTGATACCTGGTATAAATATGCTCTCGTGTTGCAAAACAATAGACTTCAGTCCAACTGAAAATGATCTTTTGCCCGTTTAAAATACCAATATTTTCCGGTTTAAATCGAAATGTATATAGTCTCAAATACAAAATCTCTAAAAAAAGGATCCGTGCTTCATATCCTGTTCAATAAACACGAAACCATTGAAAAGATGAAACTCTCAACAATCTCACTCTTTGTTCTTTTATAAGCCTAAATTAAGTATCATTGTATAATATTGTTAATGTTGTATTTACCATAGTATTACCATAGTCTCGTGCTGAGCACGATCGTTTTAATGTGTGTGTTATTACGTTATATACCATTAAAGGAATAAAACGATTTCAAGCCTAATATAAAATGTATAGTTTTTACTTGATATTTCTTCTTTGTATATGGCAAATACACACAAAACATTAAAAAGATACTAGGAGATATTCTGGAGATAAACGTATTCCCTAATTTGCACCTGGCATTTGTATAGACCCTATACAATAGGCAGCCATGCTGTAGGGCAAGAAAGTTACATTACATGACTACAATACATCCACCTGTTAGCGAATTCCAGAGGGTTCAAGTTGTACAGGTGATCTATTATACTTTTGGTATTTCCACCGTAGGGTCAGGGGAGGTGTTATGTTACACGCCAAGTGTGACGTCGTATTGCATAGGGTCTATATGTACCGCACTAAATGGGAACGTTGAGAGGTTTATAAGACAAAGTAAACAACAAACAACAAAACATCAATAGTGTTCAGATTGATTATCATGTGTATAATAATAACTGTTTCATCATACAACAGATGTTATTACTGTTTGTAGCACTTCACTTTATGTTTATAGTGTCGCAAATAAAAAGGAAACAACAAAAAACTTTATCAACAGAAATACCAAGGACAGTATTTAATGGGTAATCACTATCACACCATAGTAAAAAAAAAAACTCTACTTTAACATTACAAACATGGGAACTGAGGGAGTAGTGTGGGGAAGTGTGCGTGAAATTCACCGATAGCTCCAAGGGTCCCTTTAAACTTATCTTGGCGAATATATAATGTAGGGTACAGACTTGCTTTGAAAAACAGCAAACAGTTCTTTGTACATATAAGCAACTTATTTTTACAGGTGTGTAGTCTTATTCTATTATAAGCATTGACACTTTGATTCACTTAATGGAACTATCTTATTTAGGTAGTTAAATGATATTGATTTTTAAAAGTATTGTTATGCAGCTAAAGACCTTAAAATTGTAAAAAAAATACTACAGGGCAAAATGCTTATATTTTTAATATTTTTCTAACAGTAACATTGTATGTGACTTATTTGGCAAAATAGTATGTTTATCTGGCCTTTATTCGTTAAATTGATTGTGTTCTTTTCTTAATGATATAGGTTTTCTCCGTTTTAATTTTTTTAAATTATGTTTCATATCTCATGAGTTTATTATAGCCTAAACACGGAAAAGTTGCATTTGTTTAAAAACAATTTAAAAAAACAATTTACCAAGTTAGAGAATAAAATGAGGACAAATGAGGAAAGAAAGAAAGAAAACATGAAAGAAGTATATAATATATAAACAGAGAAAAGACAGCAAAATTATGGTAAATTTTGCCTAAAACTTTAAGCCAGGGCCTAGTAATACCGAAACATAAGGACGAAATTATACTGAGCTAAAATATGAAATATTAGGACCAAAGGACCAATACTTCGTCCATTCAGATGATGAGCCCTGGATACGACGAAAATTAAAATAAATTTCACACGAAGATTTCAGTGATAAAAAGTTTAATATAATTTCCCAAGAATAAAATTGTTTTAAACAATGTTCTTTTCAGTTTTTTGGAACGAAAACAAACTTACGAGATAGTTAAAAACCATTTTTATTAGGTTTCCTAACTGGGAAAACCTAAAATCTTTTATCAAGATACAAATAATAAAATTAACCAATTATCTGAATTATTTAGTGTTCAGAGTTATGTTTTGTGCGCTTTAGATGCGTATAACCACGTTTTTAAGTTGTTTTAAATTAACCAAAAAGCCGGCATCAATATATTGCTAGAGGGGACGTGTACCTCGATGCCGCATCATGTGCGTCTCACGGTTTATGTTGATTAAAAGTAAAGTTAAGGTGATAGTTTTGCATTGATACAAATGGCATTCAATACTTCTGCAAAACATAAAATGGGCGTAACAAAGCCTTAAAATTATACAGTGTGCACTTAAATGCCGGCCATAGCAACTGACACAGAGTTAAAAAAAATCATTTCCCAAATACAATGGGATTTCACGAAAGATGTGAAAGATATTCGAAGAGTTTTTTTTTTCTGATCTTGCTGAAAAACTTTAGATATATTTGTTTCAGGATATACGCATGCGTCTTGCAATACGATCAACGAACATGCCAAAATGTCAATTTATCGCTCACTCTCAAATGTTTTGTACAGTAAATGTAAATAATGAAATGCTGTTATTTATTACCCTTTTCTGCTGATGTTTTGAACAGACCTTGGGTTCGTGTTTAGATTCATGCAACTGTTCGTTTAACAAGTTGATTTTATCGTTGGTCTGATACTTGCACCACCGGTTTAACGATGGAAGCTAAACAACCACAAATCACTTTGATTATTGATGTTGTATTATCTTTGTCGGCAACATCTTTTTTTTGGTGCGCACGTAAAAGTTAATGAAATTAGACTACCTCGCAAATGGCCGCTCTTGTCCTTCGGATTCTATACATCGTAATTGATGAAAAAGATGGCCAAGTTCCACCTTTCAACCTTTCTTTGTAGATTAACCGCCTTTGACTATTAGCAGTAGACGCTACACGATGGTCCTAGTCAATTTCATTTACATTCCAACTTCACACTTTTTGGCAATTAAAGAAGAAAATTGTTTTCAGCCATCTTCGTAAAAAAAAGAGATGAGTTTGTCTCCAAAATTATATTTGTAAGGCGGTAGTGAACCATTTAATTTGTGTGTCGTAGAGAGGCTTAACAGGGAGATCGTTAAACTCCAACCCCTTCTTTCATACATTTTGAATAATAGTTGAATAAATCTTTGGAATCCTTTTGTATCATTTAATATTATATTTACATCAGAGGGGAAAACGGGTATTGTAAGGATCATCTGTGGTCTGAATATTTGCTAGTTATCGAAAATATTTTTGATTTACGTATATTTTCAAAAAGTACAAAATCGATCGGAGTGTAAATTTTGCGACAAACTCATTTCTTGCCAACATTTTACAGTTTACATTAGGAAATCGGTAATAAAACGAATGCCTCAAAAAGAATCTATTTTATATCATCATTTCCAATATCAACTAGTTTAGCTTCTGTAACTTACAATTTAGCCGCATGTTTGACAAGCCCAAGCATGAGCACGTCTTCCAAAAGGCGTTTACTGTGCCAGATGATTTTGACATTCGGGGAGCTTTCCCAGTACATTAAATTCAGATATTAGATATTATATTCAGTTACATTGTTATCAAGTTATTATTTTAAAATGCGTCTAATCCATGTAATTTTAAAGAGGCAAAAAAGCAGTCTATATTAACCATTTTTGGTACCACCCTTTTTATATAATTCATATCTAAGGAATTACAAATAAATTCATATATAGCTTGTTTTATTTATCGGAAAAAAGAGACTAAATGATTAAATTGTGGAAGGAATAATCACTTGAATACTGTAATCCTTCCCAACACCGTTATATTCTTTTCCCCAATATTTCATTTGCTTTTCAACTGCTTCACAAAAACCCGTTGAATTTAAATTAGATACTTCTTTAGCTTCAAAGAAAAAATAAACACCCAGACCGGTAAAAGCACCATCAGCGACCCCACATAACTTTTCCTTGTTTGAATACGGTAAACTGCATATACTTACGCTCCAATCCATATTAACATTTGTTTGATTCGTTTATTTTCATACCAGATATTAATAATATTGATCCAGTATAGTCATTGTAGATATTAAGATCATCAGATCCATTAGAAATCTGTTGTATCGTCAGCATATTGAGTTATTTTGCTTCCAACCGCTAAGTTAATACCTTTAATAAATGTTGTGCCTTATCATAATAGATAATATTTCTGCGAAGAGAAGAAAAAATCTATGGAGACGAGGGATCGCCCTGTCTACATCCTCTTTTAATTCAAATCTGCGGGAAAAGTGACCGTTAACAAGAGGAAGAGAGACTAGTTGTATTAAAAATAAACTGTATCCATCTTTTTATTGAAGATCCAAAATTTGAACATTCTTGACGAAATTTCGAAACATTGAAACATCATGTATCGTAACACCAATAGGCTTCAGCTACTGGCACCGTTTGCACTGTTATTGTGTGGGTTGCCATGATTGGGCATTTAGACAGCCACCTCCAGAGCTACCTTCCGAAATTCAACATGTGCCTCTTGGACAGGCATCTGAATTCCTTTCACACTTAAATGTTGCAGCCATACGTTGTACCCGTCCCTGTCTAGAGCATATTTGGAGAACTACTGTGTTTGATTCGATGTGAAGAAAACGTTTCGTAGCGTAGCGTTACGAGGCCCGTACACTAATCGTATGGCCTGTAACACTGATCCAGGGTAACATTTAAATGCAAGTTGAGTAAAGCCTAAACAAATAAGATTACCTATCTTTCTCTTATTGATTTCTAAAAATTCAAATACAACTCGTAGTTGATATTACCTCTAAAATATCCTAAAATACGCTGTTCTCTGACGAGTCTCTACTCTTTGTTGCTGGTAAATGTGCGAGTGAAGTGAATTTGCTAACAGAGAACGGGAGAGAGAGAGAGACAAGAAATCCTTATTAAGTAAATCCTTTGCAAATTAACAACCTCAGCCAGCGAATCGCAAATTTATGACGATTGCCTAGTCATTTGGAAATGTTCTCCTTCAAGTTCAAAACAATTAAAGGGCAATGACGTTGGGCAGAACTGAGTCTTAGTACACTTGACGATTGTGTTACTTCCTAAGTGCAAAGCCAGCTTTCGAAGTCGAAGTATTAGAACTAAGCAAGTCGTGCAGAAGTTGTTTTAGCTGCTACTCTAAAAGAGTTCAGTCTCCAGTAGTAAATGAAAACATTCCATGAACAATTAAGAAAATGCATACATCAGCAATGGATATACCCAAGATGGCATAGAATAATTGTCTTCTAATTCAAATACCAATCCAATAATTAATGGCAAACCAACAACCCAGTAGCCACACGTCACGAAGAAAACACAGATTTTTCTGCTTTGAAGTATATTTTGCTTCGCCCCGATTGAGTCCTCAGATACTTAAAAAAAGTTGATACTTTGAATTCGTTGACGGTGATCCTTGGAGACCAGGGTAAATTTTAATATGATTACAAAGACATGATCAGCGGAGTCAAGAAGTATAAAATGTCAATGAATATAAAAAGATCCAAGAAGTAAAGAATTGTCAATTTCTAACAGATACGAACATGGATTTTTTTCAAATTTGTTATATACTCCACCATTTGTTCCTCCGTAGCTGCCAATACCAGATTCAGTGATGTCCAAATTGCAAGATTGACCACATACATAAAGCCATACCGGTGGCACGTTCCCAGTCATCAATGCTGGATACTGCAAAGGTTTCAAAATAGGTAAGAGAGGATATCAAAGTAAGTAATATGATGGAGTACCCTCCTGTCGCCTGAAGAACTAATTGTAAAAATACTTTATAACACACTGCAGTTGGTAGCTGAAATGTCCACTTGAGTTCAGAAACAATAGCCAACGTAATGGAAAAGCCAGAGAGAACTCCGAAGAATAAGTCAGACATTGCAAGAGATGTCATAAATATTTTGTGCAGGGCGAAATTTTCTTTAGTGGAGCGGATGACGAGAATGCCGAATAAATTTCCGATGATTGCAAAACAACACAGAAAACTAATGACTGTGGCAAAAACTATATCCTCTGGTGCTAATGAGTTCGGCATTTCTGGAAATGTGAGAAGGTTTCGGACTAAAAAATCAAACAGTTTTACTGTGAGTCAGCTCAGTTTAACTAATAACTAGCTAATTAAGAAGCTGACGCTTTTCAGGTATTAACCTTTGATTATGAAATCACGAATTAATTGCGTCAATCGATCAATGTCCTCCAAAATGCACAGTGTAACAACACAAATCATGTCTGTACAACATCAATAATAACTATCTCTTTCAATGATTACATTTCTAGTTACTTAATGAAAATGATCAAATCCTGACTGGGAACATGGATACAATGTTTAACAATATACATACATACATCATACATACATGAATGCATTTATATAGCGCTCTTAACAAGAAAATGTATCACAGCGCACCCTCAATTTTGAGCTTCATTTTCTTTGCATTTATTAGTACTAGTTTTCATATGAATATGGGGCAGGTTATACATCAATGTTTTCAGCAACGAAAATTTCAGAAATGTCAAAGGTCAATTTTTAAAAACTTGGGTAATGCATTTAATGAACTTTGCCCCTAAAATTCATTACTTTATGGTTTGTTTGTGGTGTTTTCGATGTTTATAAGTGCATTCCTAGGACTAAAGTATTGCAACCTAATGAAGAGGTTTTTTTCTGAAATGAATGGTGGTTTGGCCATGGCAACCGTGCAAAAGAAACCCTTTTTTTTTGCTGGATGGGTAGAAAAATAATAATACAAAAAACTAAAGAGAAATCTTAAATTCTGCTCCATTGGGTTTGTAGAGCATCAAAAAATACACTAAATTTGCCCATTTTCATGTTCCTAGCATGTTGGGAAGTTTTTGGGGCAACTTTTTTGCGGTGCGAAACCGCATTTTGGAGATATCGTCAATCAAATTAAGAAAACATAGAAAATCATAAGAAATCCTCATAACTTTTGATAAGATTGTCCGATTTTCATCAAATTTTCATCAAATAAAAGGGCTTAGATTTCACACTTTCTCTGCGAATCATTAACTCATTTTCCTGGAAGAAACAAATTGAAGGTGCTCCCCTTTAACAAATGCAATTAAAAAAACCGAGCAGGTTATCAGAATAAGCAAGAAACAAATAATATTGAACTATGAAGTTTTGATCGTGCCGTTTAAATGAACAGTGACTTGAATGGCGAATGTTATGAGGGAGAATGTTCCAGAGCTGAGCACAAGCAGCTTATAAGTCCTTTGTCGCCAGATAAAGTGAGAGTACGTGAACTTGGAGAAGTCTATTATCGATGCCGACGCAAAGTTCTATAGTTGGCGAGTACAAGTGAATGAGTTCGGTAGATATAATGGAGCAGAGTCAATGATGCATTGCAGTTGTTACCATTGAGATCATGATGAAGAGGTGTGACATGGTCATACTTTGAAGCACGGAAGATGATTTGGCAGCTCGGTTTTGAATTCGTTGGAGGTCTATTACATTCTTTCAACCTGATAATCCTAAAAGCAGCGAGTTAGCGTAGTCAAGCCGGTGTTAGGTTTAAGAGTCCCCTACATACAGAAAGTCCTAGGACTCTAGGTTTCGGAGAACTGGGCGCCGTATGACGCCCAGTCTCCGAAACCTTTAATCAAGATTCAGAACTGTGGTGTCCCAGGACACAGAGCTTCTGAAACTAAAAAAAAATTTTACTTAGTGCACCCGGCTCGCTATTTTGGGGACACCCCCCCCCCCCCCCCCCCCCCCCTCTCAAATTTGTTACAACTATCGCAAAATTCACGGTCTTCTCAGGACACGTCCTAGGACCCTGTGCGGTGTGACGCAAAGTCCTAGACCCTTGTGACTGTGATGTGGTTTCCTCAGGACCCTATCCTGTGCTGTATAGTCCTAGGACCCAGTGGTATTGTGATGCAGTGTCCCAGG
>JAMKCH010032169.1:0-16753 GCA_023653785.1 Ophioderma brevispina | reverse complement strand
CTTTTTTGACATGTTCACAATGCGAGACCGAAAGTCATATAGTCAACTCTGCGACAATATACCACATTAATCTGCGCTTAAGTTTTTGGTTTTGTTTTTTGTAAAATATATTCATTTCATTCTACTAAGGACTTCAAGTGACATAGGCCATTCATAGCCACATTCATGGAGTAGGCCTATGTAAGTTTTTTTTTTTTTTTTTTTTAATTTTTTAGTATTATTTTATAAATCAATTGAAAACTTTTGTGTCAATATTATATAAAAGTTTGTGTATTAATCACTCATTATGTTGCTTTACCAAATGATGATATGACAATGAGGCATATTATTGGTTAATGTCCCAATATCAAGCATATGTTTACAGACGGTCGACTCCACACAACGTGTGTTATCATGCATCATATGTTTATAAGCATCGACCCAGATATGGGTTTTGGCCAAAAACAATTGTTTGGTCCTTGGTTGATGGTTCGAAAAATCCAGGACTCCAACAAGTTAAGACAAAAGTGCTTTGGGAGAAAAGGATTATAAACCCCTCGTACTTAAACTCTGCATGAAATAAATGGCAACATGTGTAATAATACACGGTGTTTTACATCACCAAGGATAATTGAAACAGGAGGTACACGGTGATTTGTTTGTAAGGCTATTATATACAAAGAGCACTGCAAAATAGTACGTCTAAAATACTCATATTCGGCTAATATGAAAAAACCATGTGGAAAGCATTTTCACTTCAAAATAGGCTAATCCCATACCACTGTAAGTACTACGCTATTTGTTAACACTTTCTCCATTAAAATATTTAAAGCATTTGCACTTCAAAATTAGGCTAATCCCATACCACTTTTATTACTACGCTATTTGTTAACACTTTCTGCCATTAAAATATTAAAAAACAATCCAATACATGGTTCACATTCACAGTAATATGGACAAGTTTAGAACCAATCATTACAAGTTACATTCAGATGACTCTACCCTGCCAAAAATTAGCAGTAAGGAATATATCCTAGGCAAACCGGATGGAGGGAAGAAGATAAGAGAAAAAGAAAGCTAATTAAAACATTTCACAATATAATAGATTAATATAAGGCCTCAGGAAAAAGTAATTTGAACAGGAACCGAAATTTGTGTAATAAGGAATGTCTGAGGAGTGCCTTGACAGTATCTATTGACTGAGCTAGGCGGATAGTAGAAGTTATTCCATAAATTGTATTTGTATGATGTGTAATTTTCTTTTGAAGGGATCATCAACCGTCTGGCCATTAATGGCATTTTGATCATCTCCTCCATATAATGTTTAATTTAGTTTTCCATACATATATATATTTATTATTTCAAAAGATTTTTTATTGTTATTTCTTTGTATTGGCTGTCTGTGAATGGCATCATGATGTGGGAAATGGTAAAATGTAAAAATGTAAAAAATCCTGCTGCGTAAAAATTTAGAGTTCTGCCACAAGCCTACATCGCTCGCAATTTTCTACCCATGCAGTATTTTGACATTCTAAAAGAGGGCGACCCTTTTGTCGGGGTAGAGTAAATAGAGGAAAAATGGGTCTGGATTTTGTGGGATATATACTAAAGAAAAATGACCAAAAACAAATAACGCGTGAATTTCTTTTTTTTCGCAATACCTGTTACGTGTCTCTTACTACCTACTGTTTCTCTTCTATACCACACCCGGTAGTCTTTATATTGTTAATCTTCTTACTCAACTGTGCTTATCTTATCTTACACTTAGATGAATAAAGGGTATGATTTTGGGAACGGTTACTCTCTTACGACGAATTGAAACCCAAGGCGATACCATATTTTAAGGGAAGAACGAGGCCCGGCGTGGCGAGTTTGCACGCAAAATAATGGTGTCACCGGGTCAATTGTCGTAAAAGATACGGGTCAACCAATCATACCTGTATTCTCATTCTTAAAACAGCTTATGCATTTTTTAGGGTCATCTGAACCCAATTCGCGAAGGCTTTACGGCTTAAAGACAAGCAAGAAAGGACTGCCATCACCTAATGAAAACAATCGTCGAACAACCCCGTGAACGCAAAACGATCATAAGCAACGAGACGCAACGGTGGCAGGCGGCGGCCAATAAGTAGCAAAACGGAGCGATGACGCGAGCGCTTCAACCTAAAAATAACTCAAACGCAGCGTGTACTACCTGGTTCAATTAAACGAATTGAACCGGGCATAAGCCAATGAAAATTGCTGTACATTTTCACAGCTGTTTAAGAATTATTATACTACTACTACTAACATTATCCTAGATTCACGCCGGATCGAACCTGGACGATTCTCCAAGAGTCTTCCAATATTTTAGGACCCAACTTGTGTTAATTCGTTGGGGTGAGCAGGACGTTTGTGGGTGGAAATATAATGAATATGTATACAAATTAATATATAAGAAACGTAAAAATATTGTAGATGGAAAATGAGATCCGTATTTGACGGGAAATTGCCATAAGGGAAGTGGAATGGATGTTAAAGATGAATTATTGGCTGAAATTCAAACCTAAATTTGAATTGTTTGATGGAGTTAAAATACTGAAAATAGAAACACAGTTGGCGGACGGCTCCTTTGAAGTCAAGGATAAAGGTTGGCCAGTATCAAAATAGCGTTTAGTGTTGTTTTTTACAAAAGAATATATATATATATTATGATGTACGGTAACGGGGAGAAAATGTCAGTTAGATTTCAAACATTATAAGCAAAAAAAATATAGTAATCTGGTATTGCTTGATTCCGTGAAACGTCAAAAGGATTTCAAACAGTTGTATAGAAATGGTCATTTTTGACACTAATAAGCCAATTGTTTGTTATGATTGGAGTGATTGTCATGAAAATGTATATTTATTATTGGAATGTACGTAGTTGTTCGAACACGACCCAAATCTTAATTTTCATATTCAAAATGTAGACATTTTCACGAAATAGTGTGAAATGATATTTTAAAAAGTGTCTAAGAAAGAGGTCAGTTCGACACAAGCAAAAAAAAGCCGGTTAGGAGGGACTAGTGGTATTGGAGGACTAGTGGTATATGGACTAGTGGTATAAGATTGACTAGTGTTTGACTTGTGGTATAGGATTAGCAAGTGGTGTAGAATTGACAAGTGGAGTAGGACTGACTAGTCGTATAACCCTAACCCCTCTAACTATAAACCCTAACCCTATCCCAACACCCTACACCTAAACCCTAACACTATCTTATACCGTATCTAAACCATAACCCTAAACCTAAAACTACTCTAAACCCTAACCCTAAACTCACTAACGTCTAACCCTAAACTCAAAACCTATGGTCCATGTGCATAGTAATATGCGGTGCGACGTGACAGACTCTTCGCTGTAGCCACAGGGAATGCATCAAAATTAGATGACACGAATGACCTTTATAGCAACAAAATGGCGACCTACACAGCTAAACTAAGCGGACTGAAAGACGAAGAAAATCACTGAAAATAGCCATATTTGGAGAATATTGTGAAACTTTCTTCCCAACCTAAAATGATGGTGGCCATGGGTCAAGGAAAATTGTTTCATTTGATACATACGTCGCAGAAGTAAACCTATTTTTCCACTCATAAATAATAATAAATTATATTAATTACATTTATTTTTAAGAAATTTGCAATTTGGGATTTTTGAGTTTTTTTTAAAAATGCCATCTCAATTTCTTTCTGAAATCAGTGATCAAGGGACATACACTATGCTACATTGAATCAAAGAATAATGGCTATTGACAAGTAAATCACCTGGTAATTTCAGAGGACAAAGGATTCAAGATTACCCTTGTTTAGTTGGAGCTGCAGAGCCTTTGTTACTGTCCACGCAGTTGAATAGATGTCAGGTGTTATAGGCTGGTTATCCCCGCCCAATTTGGGTAGACGTTTCAAAAAGTCTCAAGTAGCAAATGGAAGCAGTGCCTTTGATTCCGTCATGCACTGTAGGACGTTGTGCAGTCGCGCGGAACGGAAATCAATTGGCAACTCTTTTGATACTTGGGACTTTCTATATGAAACGTCCTATCAGTTTGGGTTGAGCGGGCCTCGTTCGCGATATAAAAAATAAACTTGAGGTTCTACTGTGAAGTCCAATAATTTGCTGTATATTTCATCAGTTATTGAAAAAAGAAACTAATGTGATCAAAACCACGGTGTGGATATGTTGCTTGGTATGCTGTGACCTAACATTTTTGTGCAGAAACAAGATCCATAAACTTATTGCCGGGAATCATTTCTATTTAATTTGCCACTAGGGATTTAGAGAATACAAAAGAAGGGGTTCTAGCGACCTATGCTAACAAAAACACGGTAATTAAAAAGAAATGGGGTTACGCGACAGTCTGTAAGGTAAGTTTTGTTTCTGGCAACCACGATGTAGGTCACAGTCATGCTAAAACAACTTTCTTTCATGATTTTTGGTTCATCTTTTTCCTTTTCGGGGAAAATGATTGAAATATATGGTTCAAATGTTATGGAACGCACAGTAGAAAGCCTAAGATTGATTATTCGTGAAAGAGGACGGGTATCTTGTACTTTGCGTCATGAAAAAAAATAGCTCCAAAATCTTAATTCTGGTGATGAGCACTGAAATCCGTTTTATCTGGAAGTACAGAGCAATGTTATTCCAATACAGTTGAAAAGTAATTTGTAGTGCTTTATCCTTGCATACGAGCGGATTTACTGGATATCAACAGTGCTATTATTTGGCTCGAGTCAATGCCTGCATGAGTATATCTACTGGTCACTGAAATTTAGGAAAAGAAATTTTTTTTGTTTTGATGACATTTATTCATTTTCAATCAATGTTATTATGCAACTTTGCAATTGCAATAACCCAGAGTATTGAAGGTATAATTAGACAATGTTTAAATGCGCGGAATCAGTACTTCGCCGATATGCGTAACCATATATCCTTATGCAAGCATCTTTCTCTCTTTGATCCCAATGGAGTAATGAAACACGTCTTATGGAAGCCTTTCAGGTTAAGTTATTTGGAAAGATTTATTTTACACCCTATTTGGCCTCAACGGATTAAACTGCATGGTTGAGGACGGTGGTGGCAGAATACTGAATCAATCACACTTATTTATGATTAATCACATTTTAACATTAACGGCTAAGGGGTTTGTTTGCATTCCGTTATGCATAACGGGGGGGGGTCCTAGGACCCCCTATATAACCACTTCCTAAAGTTTTTAGATGAAATCCACACCTGTTAGAAGGCTTCAAAGACATCAACAAATAAAGAAATAAAACGCCCGTCCGTTCTAACAAACGCTATCAGGCGGTATGGATGTTTCTTTATCATTAAATGCAATCTAAATTTCAGGGACAGTCCGAACAAAGCTACAGCGTGGTTATGGCGTACATGTCAGAAAAAAAATCAGAAAAAAAAAAATAATGTGAATATAAACAAACAAAAAACATTAACTCACACGAGCGCACGCACACACACACACACCACACAAAATAGAAAAAGTTTTAAAAAAATCAAATTAAAATAAACCCCCCAAAAAAAAAAAAAACAAAGAAAAATCAAATATCACACATTCCAGAAAAAAGTAAATAATTTTTTTTAAAAAGGAACCATTCAACTAAACAAATTAAGCTAAAATAAATAAGTCCTTATAAACAAAATAAACAAAAATATTTAAATAAAACGATATCAGGTGGTATGGAACCTAATTCTACTTGGTAACTTCTTGAGAGACAAGATTAAAAAATTATGCACTGCAGCTTTGAGAAATTATCGGTCTTGTTTAAGTGGTTCCTTTAATTCCTTATCTTTGCCTCCTCTAAAACCAGGAAAAGCCATATGTAGACGGCATTGCTACCGCTAAACTCTCGAATATTAAAGGTGGGTGACCCGATCATGATTTAAATGAGGTGTTTACTTGAAATGGAAGCATACCCACCAAAAACACTGATTACAAATTTGAGTTAAATCAGACCAAGCCGTTGGATCGTAGAAGCAATACTGTGTATTAAATTGGCCATAGGACAGTGTGTGTTAATACATGATGTAATATTACACCAACTTGTGAGACGTTTTTCTCATAAAATCAAAAGGAACATTTCCATGGGGTAATGAGAAATATATGAAACCTTAAACAATTAATGCACATTTTTTGAAGAGCGCCTTCAATTTTCAAAATTGATGATTTTGGCACCGTTACATTGGTGATTGTCTAGGAAACTATACCGCGAACGAGAAGGCTAAAAAAAAATATGCGGTTATTTAATAATCAAAAGAGAGCTATTCTGTAATAAGAATTTGGATCCCAGATTGGACTTAATGGCAGAGCTGGAAATGCTACGTTCATGTCCGTCAATGATGAAATAGTGCCACCTCGAGAAAATAACCTCTAACTTGATTTGCCTGAACCAATAAAACAACTAATGGATGAGCGTAGACACGTACATGGCGCTATTTCCCGGTTATTTCACATTGGAAGGCCGTTTCCAGCAGCCGTTGAATACTATCGGGATCCCGATAATAATTATTTTAATTACAAAATTCCTTCGTTTGTGAGACACAGGCATTTTCGAGCTTAACCAATCACAAATATGGTTAACTAGCCAGTTACCAATGCAACCGTGTAAAAATCTCAATTTTTTGAAAAATTGGGGGCGCTCTTCAAAAATGTGCTAATATTGCTTTAATCTGATACCAAAATATCCATTTCTGATTTTTCGATCGCTTCACCCACCTTTAAGATCTGGAATGCAATGTCTAATAGACACTCGATCAATCACATCTCATAATAACTTAACACAGGCTTTAAATACCCACCTTCTTAAATCTTTTTTATCTAAATCCTTTTCTTTTTATTTTTTATACTTTTATTTATGTATTCATAATTTCCCATTTTAAATATCTATATACAGTTTGGAGATTCATTTGCAAGGTGCTTTATAAATCAGTTCATTATTATTAAACCTAAAGCCCTATTCAGAGGTGTTCGATGTTATATAACAACACCTTTCAGTAGGAATGTCATCACACATAAATACTCAAAAAGCACATGTATGATGACATTACTCTTTGATCTTTTTATTAAAATTGTTAAGGTATAAATGTTATAAGGGTATAAAGGAATGGATTGATGGCCGAATTGATAGGTATTATGAATGCAACAGTCCAAGCATATGTAGCAGGGTCAGGAGTGATGACGTTACATTGTGCGAGAATACACACACCTATCAGTGGAACCCAGGTACAGAAGTCAGTAAATACTATGGTGGACATTTTAATTGCCATCCGTATTTCCTTTTTCTCACTTTGTGTTCTTCCTGATCGTTTTGCTGTTTTTCTAGCGGTTTGAAAAATCTGCACGTACAAAACAGCAATAACGATAAAGCAGCTCAAATTGATACCGATGAAAATTATTAGAGAGAAATATGTTGCAAGTTTTGTTCCTATAATTTCTGTTATTTCATAAACAAATAAGTAAAAGGAGGAACTCTCCTTAGCAATATATACTTGAAAAGCGTTAAAATGAGAATCGAAGGAGAAAGTGTAATCAATGATTATATCATTTGTTGCTACTTCAGCAAAATTCCTACTAGATAAGCTCATAGGTCTCCTTAACATAGGGATACCAACACAGACTTCAGAGACTTCAAATATATCCGAAAAAAACTCGGAAAGTACATTTGGAATCACACTAATTATAATCCCAACTAACCAAATGATTGACAGACAAATCTTTGCAGACTTTGGTCTTAAACGGCGATCACTTAAGGGGTACTTGATCCCCTGAAACCGATCAAAAGAGATCAAGGTAACTATAAGAACAGAAACTTCACTTGACAATATTGAAAGTATGCTAATCAGCTTACAGATAACGTCTTTCCTCCATTGTTCAGAATACGAAGGAAAATAATCAGCAAAATATGCATCCGCCGATGCCAGCAAAACCATGTCGATTCCCATTAGGAAATCCGACAGTGATAAGTGAGATATTAGTAGTCTTTGGACTTTGTTGGAATTTGTGTCAGCATATCGAATGTAAAAAACCAAACCATTAAAAAGAATGGCAAATAAGCCAAGAACCCACATCGACACACGCAGAAAAATGTCATCTAACATTCTTTTACATGTTAAATAAACAGGTCTAGCATCTTCGGAAATACATTTGGGATTTTCAGTGAAGCAACAGGTTGCACTTTCATCTACTAATATCGTTGAGTTTTCTAGTCCGGCTAATGATGATTTTGTAATGAGTAATAAATGGTTTAATCGTAAGTCGAGAGTTTGGAGTGGACTAAAACTAAAGACTTCATTATCAATTTTGTTAATTAAATTGTGTGAAATATTTAAAAATTCCAATTGTTTTAAGGTATCAAAGAGCTTTCTTTGTAAAGCAGGAATATAATTGTGCTGAATATCAAGAATTACAAGCTTAGATAAACTGTAAAATGAACCGCTATCAACGGTTGACAGTTGGTTGTTTTTCTAAATTAAGGTTGACAAGACTGCCTTGATTACGGAATAGGCCTTTGTTTATTTCACTCAACATGTTATTTTGTAAATTCAGGACTTTCAAACTGTGTAAATCTTCAAAGATTTCATTCAGAAGTTGGGTTATCACATTATTATGTAAAGAAAGGTAAATGAGGTTTGTCATATTGTGAAATACAACTTTGTTTAGTTTTCTCAATTGATTGTTGCCTAAATCAAGTACCTGTAATTCAACAAGTAATTCAAATGGTTGCAAAGAAGAAACTTGATTGCTGGAAATATTTAAAAACCGTAATGCATGCAGTGACCGAAAGGCATTGATAGGTACTCGTGTAAAGTTATTGTTACATATATCTAAATAGTTTAATGAAGTCATGTTGTCAAAAATACCAGCAGACAGATTAGATATGTAATTATTGTTGAGCAAGAGGGATGCCAATTTTAATTTCATTTCAGATATAAATAGTTTGTCTGGTAATTTAAGTAAATAATTGTTGCTCAAATCCAACTCTTGCAAATCGGACATGTGTTGAAATACATTATTTGTCAAAGAAACCAATCCATTGTTTTGCACATAAAGAACAGTTAACCTGTTAAGTCCCACAAATGTATTCATTTGCAAGAAAGTTAGCTGATTGTTTTGAAGATATAGTTGTTTTAAATATGCCAAACCATTGAAAATACCCGCGTGCAAAGACATCAGGTAATTATTTTCTAGGTAAAGAAGCCGCAAGATGGGCATTCCTTCAAATAAACCAACGAGAAGGACTTTCAATCTGTTTTTGGCAAGAACACACATGTTCAACTGAGCGAGATCATTAAATATTCCTACGGGAAGCGAGGTTAACTGATTGTTAGAAAGACGGAGCTCTGTCAAATACCGAAGATTGTGAAATATACTGACAGGCAATGAGATGAGATTATTATCATTAAGGTTAAGCGTTTTCAAGGAAAGTTGACCATCAAATAATTCAACTGGTATACTACCAAGTTGATTATTTTTCAGACTTAGTCTTATAAGCTGTTCCAAACCTCTCAAAAACTGAGCCCCTAGAGAGATTAATCTATTATTTTCAAGATATAACATCTGCAAGTGAGTCAAACCTTGCAACACATGGCCAACTAATTTGCTTATCTGATTGCTGTTTAGATATAAGGTCGTTAATTGAGGCAGACTCTTAAAAATTCCTTCATCCAATGAGATCAAATGATTGTTGTTGAGGTCCATTACAGTCAACTGACTGAGACCACTGAAAACGCCCTCAGGCAATGAGGTCAGCTGATTGTCGTGGAGGGTAAGAAACGTTAATTGACCGAGATCATTAAACACACCAGAGGTCAGGGAATGCAAGCTATCGTTGTAAAGATGTAATACTTTCAACTGAGTCAAAGTATCAAACACCCCAACGCGAAGTGAAAAGATTTGATTAGAACTCAAGTATAATATCTCTAATTTACTGAGACCATAAAATGCACGCGGCGTAACATCAGTCATTCCTGTGTTATCAAATGAAATTCCTTCAATATCAGGATCATATACAATAAGAGCAATGAAGTTATCAGAGTTGGCACATTGTGTTGCCCATGTTTTATACCCAAGAATACACATGCATTCAGCTGGACAACTCATATCGAATTTGTTCGTTCGGTAAGGCTTTGAGGCTAGGTATTTACCTCTCTTTACTACATCGTAGTGAGTTACATTGCATTTTTGATAAAGTCCATAATCAGATGGTTCATATCCAAAGTAATTGTAACAATCTTGAACCGAAACGCTTGCGGCACTAACTTTCAAATACATCTTGGTATTTCTAAAATATAACTTGAACGTTCTGAATGGAATGAACAAAATGCAAGGTTTTGAAATCAAAGAAAATGAAATAATTTCCTTAAAACAAGGACCACTGGAATCGTCTAGGCTTTCAATATATAAGTGATACATATCCGTTCACCTGTCTGTAATACTGTATTGCTGTCCCATTTCCTTCAATTAACTTTATAAGCCATTATTCAAAATTTGCTAACTTCTTCTGAGCTCTTGTTTCGTGATTTTAGTGAGATTACCATTTCCCATAATGCCAGCTGTGTATGATAATAGGGTCAGAAGTGACATTAATGTGGTGTTAGCATAGCATAACAGGGTTTGAACCAAAAGGCAGATTACATAGTGCATAACAAACAAGCTTCCCAGTACCCCTGGTGCAAGTGGAACACATTGAAATTTCCCATTGTCCTTCGCTAATGGTTTTAAGATCTCTGAAAGTCAAGTACATGCGTTTTTTAACCACCCTGCCAATACATTGAACTTATATAATAGCTTGCACTTTTGTAATTTCCGTTATTGAACTAATATATGCGAATACGTAACCTATGGCAAAACATGTTTCAGAAGAATGGTGTTATTAATTAATTTTGAAAATATTCAACGGGATCTTTAATTGTTTCGTGGCAACCGCTAAGATGTCTCTATCACAATCTCAAAATCTATTTCGGGTAAATTCACCAACAATATCACAATAACAAAAACATTAATTCAGTCAATATTTTTATCCTCCTGTTTTGAATGTCATGTCCTGTTTTGTAGCAGTCGAGCATCCGTTGAGTGTAATCTGTGTGGAGAGAGAAAAAACAAAAGAGGAAATTAAACCAAATGACCCATATAACTATATGACTTCTTAGTTTTAGGTCCTACGTTTGTAGGTCTGACATTTATAAGTCTTTTGATAGTCGTACGGCGGTCCGGAAAGTGTGTAGACTGTGTCACAGGCTGCGAAAGATATTATCTAAATTAGTACTGCGCGAGAGATTAACGTTTATCAGTCCGTCATAGCGAATGCATGCAAATGAAACTATCTCAAATATCTCCGGAAAACGAAGGGGTTCTATGGAGATTTTTGCATCAGATGGTCCGTTACTAAGTTTTGTTTTGAATATACATGTATCGTACCTGGGTCTAAACCTATAGAACCTAGCGAGAAAATTGAACGTTTTTGTCGGGCACTTCGGTGCTCGCAAACACGGAAAAGTGAACACGCAATCGCTACGGGCCGCATCCCTTTTTCTCACAATGCCTTTCGGTATTATTCCAGTCTTGAGAATTTTCA
The DNA here is from genome assembly GCA_023653785.1 of Ophioderma brevispina. Classification (NCBI taxonomy): domain Eukaryota; kingdom Metazoa; phylum Echinodermata; class Ophiuroidea; order Amphilepidida; family Ophiodermatidae; genus Ophioderma; species Ophioderma brevispina. The sequence continues at coordinate 5,170 of JAMKCH010032169.1, read as the reverse complement.
AACGCTGGTTTCAATTTACGCCAACTTTTTTTTTCAATTTTAGAAACAGGAAATACGTACTTACCGGACCGCCGTATGATAGTCGATGATATACAGTTAAAAAAAAGTAAGTCCCCCCCCCCTCCCTGACAAATGTGCATTTTGCTAGACAAGTTAGGCTCCTTAACCTGTTACAAAAATGTAAAATGTACACGGAAATGTTACGCATTTAATGGCCAAAAATTTTTTCACACTGCAGTTGACCTTCTCCCTGAAACGACGTCATTTATTAAATTTGATGACAAATAAAAAAAATGGCACTTTTTTGCACAGGGCTTTAACAGTCGAGAAAATCAAGTTTTAAAGATTTTTTTAAAAGATTCTTTTTCCCCTATTACTGAACATCCGATTCCCATAAATTTGGTACCACATGATAGCTTAGAGTTTCTTCTTTACATTAATATCAATTAAGTACCAACATTCCATTATAACGTCACTATGACGTCATAAGTTGAGGAAAGTATAAAAATACTGGATATAGGGTGGAAAATTGATATTTCGCAATATTTCCGACTCAAAAAATGTAGCACTAAAATTCTCTGAGTATAAAACTAGTCATATCCCATTAAAGAGAGCAAAAACCGTGTGGAAATCGGATATTCCAAACTTTTTTGGTGAAAAACACACTTTCTCCTATTCTGCACTGTGTACTATAGAAATTGACAGTTGTGCTGACATGTGAACTTTATAACGTTTTGGTAGCAATGGTTTTTTTTTTTTTTTTTTTTTTTTTTTTTTTTTTTGTGGTATTCCTGTGTTGTACTAGGCCTGTTGGTACTTCTCCGTCCGGGATTTTCTCGATTGTTAAATCCTATGCACGAAAGTGTCATTTTTAATTCGTCATCAAATTTAATAAATGACGTCATTTCAGGGAGAAGATTAACTATTGTGTGATTTTTTTTTTTGCACATTACATGTTTAACATTGCAGTGGACATTTAACATTTTTGTAACAGGTTAAGGGGCCTTAACTTTTCCAGAAAAGTGTACCTTTGTCAGGGGGGGACTTATTTATTTTGAACTGTTTAGTTTTGATAGTAGTTTTGATGTTCGGCATGCAACTGTAGGAAGCCTTTAACGTGTTTCTGTTAAAGATTTTCAATTAAAACATTTGGGGAATCTTTCGTCCACGATCGTAAGAAATCGCGCTCCGACGCTGGTTTTTAATGGAAGATCGAAGGGTGGATTATACCACGTGATGTGTTTATTCCTAGTTCTTGCTTTTTGAAGTTTCCTCTTCAAACTCTTGTGAGAAATTCCGCGTTAGGTTTTTGTGGCCGCTATTTTTACAGTCCATCTCTGTATATTTCTTCTGTTTCTTCAAACTTGTATTTGCCTTGATGAAATGTTAGATGATTACTTTTGGGATTGTGCGGATGACAGACGATGGATGGTTTTTCGCACCATTAACGTAAATTAAGAGGTGTGGTTTTCTAGCTGACACTTAAGGTTTTTGGTGCGCCATTTATCGTTAAATTATTTTTCACCAAACTTGCATGTAATTATAATCAAGTTGCGTATAGTTTTTGTGAAAAAAATCAAACGGCCAAGAGTTATTATGCTAATTAGCATTTGGTGGCGCTTATTCAAATTTACCTTTGCCCTCTCAAATCGTACTGGAGTAACTTTTTTTTTAATTTAAAAAAAAAAAAATGTAATGTTTTTTATGTTCTCCTATTATGACCAAATTTTTATGAAAACAAAGTCTTCGGAGAATTTTGAATGCCCGTTTGTAAAAATCGGATTTTGGACCGCCATTTTGGAATCGGTACCACAGCTTTTTTCCATTTGTTTCCTTTTATGGGTTCGTGTTTGATGTACCCCCTCAATGATCATAGTTGGTGACAAAATCCACCGATAAAGTGATTTGCAGGGGGGTCCACGTGGACCCCGCTAACGGGATTGTGCAATGAACCTTATATACACTTAAATGTTTAAGGACTAACCTGTACTAAAAGAACTTATACATATACGCTTAAACTAATTATAACTATCGAGTATTTCATGGAAAAACGGAAAATATACTAAGCATAAAAATGAAAAAAACATTTGTCCTGACCATGCCGCTATTTGAATTCGCTTGTGTATGTATTAACCCTTCATCCCTATTAAGTCCACTCGATTTTGCCGAAGTGAGGTTTCATTTTGGAAAGGAGGTAAACCACAACTAATTCGCAGTATTCCACTCCATGAATACTGTGGGTAATACGAATAGGTTTGTTGCTCTTCAATTGTGGGTTTAAAATTTCCGTAAACTTGGAGGAAACGTCTAATGCCTCGTGTGAAAGTTGTTCCGTATATAATACGGATAAAATTCAATAAATATCAAAGCATATAAATGTTGTTCTTGTATGAAGGCTTTTTGAACCATTCTAGAACTGCGCTTGTATTTCTCCACCTCCATTGTATTTCTCCAGAGGACACATATTACGGAAAATCTTTAACAGAAACACGTTAAAGGCTTCCTACAGTTGCATGCCGAACATCAAAACTATCATCGACGCATGCACAACAAGAAAATCATGAAAGCTCAAAGCAGCAGAAACAATACGACCGCACCTTGCAACTGCTAGAAGAAAAGAGAGTGCCCACTAAACGGAAAGTGCCAGTCAAACAACATTATATACCAAGCAATTGTAAAGACACATGACACATACGTGGGACTTACAGAAAACGAATTTAAAACAAGACTAGAAAACCACACCCAATCCTTCAAAAACGCCAAGTACAGACATCATACGGAACTCTCCAAGGACACTGGAAGTTAAATTAAAGGAAAAGAACGCCAAGTTCGAATTAAACTGGCGAATACTTGAGCACCCAAGGACATACTCAAGCGCGAGCAAAATATTTAACCTGTACAACAGTGATTTGTTTTCATTATCTGCCGACCAGCTATGGCAACTTTACACAAGGGCTCTGAATTGATCAGCACATGCTGACACGCGCCAAGAACACACACTAAAGGGTGCTCGCATAAAATACGCACATGCAGTACGCATCTAGCCAGGACTTCGCAGATGATTTGCTTTGTTATTCCATTCAAACTTACTCTCTGTAGAAAGAGGTTTACCTTTCAAAACAAGTTTGTCGGAGTTTGAATGAAAATCATGAAACTATCTAACAACCATTTTTGCAAGATTATCGGACTTTGGCACAAATATACTGGTCGAAAAACATGTCGAGATTTGTGTGCGGCAACTGTACATGTCAAGTAGTCTTCAAGTCAATAAAAACCCCTACATTTAGAAATATTTTTTGAAAGGATCAAGTTACTTTGCTTGAATGTTTGCTTTGGTTGTTAATCGGAATAAACAGGCTATCAGAAGATTTTTATTTGGTCATTCGGACTTTGGGTTCAGAAACTATGTCAATTTAGCAGAAAGACCCAAAATTCTGTTTGGCCACTTTTAGCCATACAATGCGAAGAGACTGGCACCGACGTATACCATAACTCATTATAGCAAAGATAATTCACACATGCAAGTTGGTATTGATTTCGTCTGACAATAACATATTAGTTTGAATAAAATGGTATATTGCATATGTTATGACGTCTCGTAGACATCAAAGGTCAGAAATTTTTTCAAACACAAATAAATGAGCCTTGTGCACAAGTGATCTGAATTTTATAATATAACACAGATTTAATGATTTTTAATTGGTTTGGTTCAAGAATTTGGTATGTCCAAAACAAAATTACATACAATTACACACAATATTTAAGATTATAATACTCAAGAGTTTACTAGTGTTCTGTGTTGAAAGCGTTGTACACACACTGGCCATAAGTATTGCAACATGCAGAAAAAGCAATTTATATTCAAAAATTGATTTAAAATTGTATCAGGAGTTCTTGACTACACATTACGTAATTATTGTAAAAGTGGGATTTTCAAACAGACGACGTTTCCCAGAATCAAGTCGTGCGACAAACGTTTAATTTGATTTTCTTTATCCCTTAATATGGCGGGTTAAAGAAGCTGGCTAATGATAACTTGCCGATTGTACTCCAGAAGGAACACAGGCAGAGGAACGTCAAAATGGCTTCCGAATAGTCGCTAATGAACTTTACTAGTTTGTCAGGGTCTACTCTAAATGTTTAGGGCGAAAATTGGTGTGGTTGTACAGACCGGAAATGAGATAATGTCAATAAAAGATTGGAGCACGTTCACCACCGTTGGACTCGGGAAATTTAATTCCAAGAAAGAGGCCACGTGATACCCTGAAAACAACTTTTAAATGGCACCGTTGACATTGTGCTGTTTGTCATGTAATGTGAACGCGCAATTTACACATGATTTACGTAAACCACGTGAGTTATCATTAGAATTGCATTTCAGGTGTCTCGGATTTCTCGAATATTTCGAAGACCACTGTCTTCCATTGACTTTATCTCATTTCCGGTCCACACAACCACCATGATTTTCTCCCATAAAAATTTTAAGTAAACCCTAATGAACCCGTACAATCCATTAAGTGGCTGTTTTGAAGCCATATCTTTTGTGTCTGTGTCCGTATTCCTTCTGGAGTGCAATCGACAAGTTATCGTTTGCTGTTCCTTTATCCGCCATATTTAGGGAACGTGACAATCAAATCAAACGTGTTTTCACTCTCTTGGATTTGGGGGAATAACATCTGTTTGAAAAACACAACTTTGGAATTTAAATACGTATTGAGTAGTCAAGAATCCATAGTATAGTTTGAAATCAATTGGTGATTATGAATTTCGTTTTCTGAATGTTGCAATACTCATGGCCAGTGTGTGTAGTTCAACGATGATATGTCCTTACAGCGAAGACTCCAAAATGACAGCATGCAAAGTCACACTTAATAATCCTCAGGTAATATTCCATGGGAATCTTCCCAGTCCTGAAGATAACATTTGTCCAGCAGTTCAAGACGACAAGGTTAAGTAAGTCCCTCGACGACACTAATATTCCACCGCATATCAGTCCAAGGGTAATCACCACGATTTCTATCTGTCCACAATTTGGAATCCTATTTTGATTCCCAGCACTTTTGGCTTCAAAGACGACAGTAGAATAATTACAGCGACGTCGGCTCACATGGAATTATAAATCCTGGCACTATGGTACTTTACAGGTCTGCTACTCATTGCAGATTAAAAC